>PPLH03000038.1:0-93158 GCA_003706445.3 Williopsis mrakii
CCCCGCCCACCCAACATCTCTATTCTTCCATCAGGCGCAGCAAGGTACATCTGATACAAACACACTTGACGTTCATAGAATGAGATGCACAATATATTGCCTTAAACTTAGCAGAAGATATCCCTACTGATGTTCCGTACCTTGAAAGTGCCTCTGTTTATAAATGGCAGTCTCATTCCCATCACCAACCAAAAATAGACGTCCACGTCAATATTATCCGAGTGCCGACGTCAGCTTGAACACTACGACATCATACAATCTAAGAGTCGTTAGGCAAAATAACATAACGCCAACCCTTTCAACATAACTCCTGTTCTTTAGCAGTGATATAATCTATTTAGACAAACTAAGTAAACTTGTGGTCTTTGTCCTTTTCAGCTTGTCTACCTGGGTACAAAATCTCTTTGCTCTTTTTTTTTTTTTTTTTTTTTTTTTTTTTTTTTTTTTCCCCCCTTCTCCCTTGTGGGCCGTGTGCGTTGTCCCCGCATATTTTTTTTTTTTTATATTGGTTTTTTATTTTTTTTTTTTTTTTTTTTTTTTTTTTTTTTTTTTTTTTTTTTTTTACCCACCTTCGCCCGTGAGGGCCGTGTGCGATGATCCCGCATAATTCTTTTTGACAATTCTTCGAGACCTTCTTTCTCTTCCATTAATAACATCCAAAAGACTGACACAGACAAATAACAGACTCCTTTTACAGCGGTTTATAATAATTTATCCGCCCTAAAATTTCGAAAGGAAACCAGCTCCTGTCCCCTTTGTCTTTTGCTTTTTGTCTCTGCTGTTGATTGGTTTTTAGTACCCATTACTTCTCTCTCATATCCCCCATTGATTTTCCCTGTTTTCCTGTGTACTTCGAAAATACAGACATAAGCAACTGGTCTTCCAACTGACTGACTCTTTTACTGCTGTTACTCATTGCATCCTCAACTTGTCTTTCTCCTTTGCCCGATTCTGCATATACTTGCTTGCTACCCACGATGTCCACCACAAACTTCACCAATTTTGAAGAGTCCGCTCAGTCAACACCGAGTGTCGAGATTCCTCGCTCTCAGGAACTTTCTCAACAGTCTCAATCGGCTATAGATTTGTCAACTCAGCCAATGGCCCAATTGGCTGGTCAGGATTTTATGGCACCATTGCCAATTCCAAACCCTCCATCTGCCACCTCTCAGACCTCATCCTCCCCTCCAAGAACTCTATGGATGGGTGATTTGGATCCATGGTCTGATGAGGAGGCCATTGTAAAGCTATGGGAATCCCTAGGTAAGAGGGTGTTGGTCAAACTGATCAAGGCGAAAAGAGGTACACCAGCTGCTACACTAAATACTGGTCATGCTGGCTATTGCTTTGTCGAATTCGAAAGCTATGACGATGCTAAGTCTGTATTGGCCCTAAATGGTTCACAAATCCCAAACACCAACAGATTATTTAGACTGAATTGGGCTTCGGGCGCCACTCTGTCTTCACCAATTCCACAATCTCCAGAATACTCGCTATTCGTTGGCGATTTATCCCCATCCACAACTGAGGCTCACTTGCTGGCCTTGTTTCAAACTCATTTCAAATCTGTTAAGACCGTTCGTGTGATGACTGATCCAATCACTGGCACTTCAAGATGTTTTGGTTTTGTCCGTTTTAGTGATGAGGAAGAGCGCAGACGTGCCCTCACTGAGATGTCTGGTGTTTGGTGTGCAGGGAGACCCTTAAGAGTGGCATTGGCCACACCAAGAGCTCAAGGAAATTCACAAGCTCTTGTTCAACCTGGCATTGGTCCCTCGTTCCCAGGCCAACAGTTCCAACCATTTCCAGGTCAGCAGACACCGCAACAGAATGATATGATGATGTTCCAATACCAACAGGTTCCCCCTCCATCGATTACATACTATCCAGCAGACGCTCAACAACAACAGCAGCATCACCAACAGCACGCCCAAGCCCAGCAAGAGATGACTGCACTTCAATCGGCGCAATCCTCTGGTAACGGCATCCCACCAATGCAATCTGTGCCATATTCTGACCCAAACAATACGACTGTCTTTGTGGGTGGTCTTGCTGCTGGTGCCTCAGAACAGACTCTTGCGGCTTTGTTCCAACCATTTGGTCCAATTGCTCATATCAAGATCCCACCTAACAAAGGATGTGGGTTCATCCGTTTCGAAAACCGCGAGGATGCAATGAATGCCATCAATGCTATGCAGGGCTTCTCTATTGGTGGATCGCGTATTAGATTGAGCTGGGGAAGACAACAAAATCAGCAAAGATTACAAATGGCAATGGCTGCTGCAATGCAAGGTGGACCATTGCCTATTCAGCAGGGTGCCCCAACTATTGCTCCGCCTGTGTCATCTACTGGATTTAGTCAACCAATGATGGCTCCTGTGAATAGTATGTATTATTTGGCAGCGGATCAAAAATTTGCATATGATGGCTCGCCATTCCCAAGTATCAGCAACGAACAACAGTATCTTCATGCAATGGAGTATGAGGAGAAAGAAAATGATAGAGAACAAGGTAGGGATGGTACCCCTGATAATGACGGTGTTACTAAATTGCAGGAGATGTACAATGCTGCTGTTGCTGGAAAATTGGACTCATTGAACTGAAAGAAGATCTTTGCGATCTTGTCTCATTTTTGCTTTGCTTTAAATCTCGATTATGTGGTTTTGTTTGATATGCCTGTTATTTTTCTTTACTTATGTTTGTTGTTGTTCTTAAGCTGTCTTCATTTTGTGTCCATTGAGTTGTTCGTTTCATTCTACAAGTTTATGTTACTCTGATCAGTTAGCTTATATACCTGTCTTTCATATGAATGTGTAGTTCATTAAATCTCTAATTCATCAAAGGTTGGTGGCATCTTTGGGAATGCCTCAATCAACTTAGAGCCATCTGTAATTTCACTCCATTGACGAAAAGAATACATATCTGTAACCTTAGTCATCCAATCCATCCTCAGTTTGATATCTTTCTCGGTATTACCGTCACATTTGACCCTTAATAATTTTCTGACTTGCCCAATATTCTCCACCGTCTTGTCAATCTCGTAATCATTAAACATATCTCCGATCTTATCTTTAATCAAACGAGCCATTCTTGGCCCTTTACCATTGGTGCTAACCATCACTTGCAATGCACCCTTTCTGAAAATGGCACCGAAGTAGAAATCACATAATGGCGGAACATCTGCTATATTGACATTCAAATTCTGTGCCTTGCATTGATAATAGATTTTCCTACTTTCCACTGGATCATCGATAGCAACAAGAACAAGCTCGAACTTGGTCTTGGCCAAGTACTTATCCATGGCCGCATATTCTTCATCGCTGAATACCTTCAGCTCTGGCTTGATAATATCATCGGCGTACATGAACAAATCCTTTTCCATAAAAGGCCTTCTGTGGACAGCATGCAATAATCCACATTGCTCTCTATATTCAATTTCAGAGTTGATGGTTGGAGATATCACTGTGATATTGGCATCAGCGTTTAGCAAATGATATATTCTACCCGCAGCCACTTCACCACCTCCGACGACGAGTACATGACGATCTTAGAGGTTAGTATTATAGTACTATACTATCGATATACATCATTGACTCACTCTTGACTTGCCATGCAAGTATCAAGGAACCATGTGGCAAAATCTCTGGGAAATTATCGCTCATTTTTGTCACAGGAAGTGCGGTTCTATTAATTCAGGCCTCAAGAGCTGATAAATTTCAACGACACGGACAATTATATCTAAAGAATCACGAAAGAATACCCAAATAAACGGTAACCGCCACACCCAAAAATCAGAGTCGAGTACTTCGATATATAGCTGCTGTGCACTAGCGCCGGCCGCGGAGGCAATCAAAAAAATTTGCTCCACGGCAGGTTCGAACTGTCGACCTTCAGATTATGAGACTGACGCTCTACCGACTGAGCTAGTGAAGCAAACTACGTCTTACCATTTTTAGCATGTAGCCTACTAACTTTTGGAAACCCAGTAGTATAACCTCCACAATAACAGTTATACCTTGTGCAAAGTACGCCAAAAGAGAACTGACCTTAATGAGAATTGTATCGGACTCGGAAGAAGAGAGAACTCGCGAAGTCTGAAGTTCGACGCATAAATACCACCTGATATCGCTGCCCTTAACAATGCCGAATGGTACAATAGAGCTGTGGCTCGTGTGGCCCTCCCTTTTTTTAAGTTTTCCTGTCAGCCTGTCAATATCAAAACTTTAATCCAAACTTGACGCTATTCTTGACGAAAAGGCTTTGCAAGTTTGCGAGTTTGTCACACAAGGTGCTCCGGGTGTCCTAATTCACCATTGGTCAGGTACAACCAATGTCAATGGTTCTAGACGCATATAGAACAAGTACGGAGGCATAGCCTTATCAATGATATCTCGCGCGGACGGCTCTTCCACTTTGGTTATCAGATCTAATCGAGCACGTTTTCTGCGAGAGTTTTTGCTCACACAATGGTATTTGTTTTTGTTGAATTGTTGTTGGTCGTACCATGATGCCGCCTCACTAGCTTATGAAGTATTATTCCACACCAGTGCTGTGGACCAATAAACACTACAGTCAAGGAAAAGAAGCTCAAAATCCATTATAGCAACTTCTGTATATCAAAACCCTAATCCCAGTAAGAAACAATTTCGGCGTTTCATGTTTTGTAAATCAAATTCCAGTAAATTTCCCCCAATATATTGTCATAAAATCATATCGTCGTGTATAGCGATGTCCCCAATAGCCGCTGAGCTTGCTCGATAGACGGCAGAAGACAAGTGATAGCGGTCACGAGGATGACGTACTCAATAGCCACTTCTTGTAGTTGTTCTTCAGAGTAGTTGAGCCTTTGACAATTGTTTCATCGATGGTATGGTTTTGTTCCAGCGAACAGATGATTGAAGTGTTGTAGTTGAATTGGCCCTTCAAAGAGACCGGTTCAGGAAGCGACCGCACTTCTTGTGAGATATCTAATTGGTCAATGAAGCACTCCTCCACGGTGGCTACGGAGTTGTTTCTTGAAGATATTTTTGATTCGTACAGCAAAGGTGTTTGCGCTTCGTGTAGTTCAAAAGATTGCGTAGAGTCTAGAGATGTGGAGTAGAGATCCATCTCTGCTGGTTCGATTTCAAAGTCAAAGAGATCCATTGTATTGATGTTACTGGTGATATTGCTGTTGTTGATATTCCTAACTATGTTCTTTATTTACAGAGACAGGAACACAAGGACTTTATATATCAGTCACCTCTCGGGTGTCCACACCCACACAGTCACACCCTGGCGGGTGATTCACAATTTTAGCGCAATCGCGCAATTTTAGAAATTTTAGAAATTTTTCGTTGGGGGCAGCGAGAAGGGCTAGAAGGGTTGCCTATAGGGGTTATGTGGAACCTACGTAGTGTAGTGTAAATGGTGGTTATTTAGTGGTTATAGTAGTTATATAGAAGTTACGATAGTAAACAAGCAACTGTTTCTCCTAGTGTATTTGCTCTGTGTACTCACCACTTTCATATAGTCGATGACCCCGTTATCTCTGACTCCTCATCAGTTTTTTCACTGTGGTGATAACACACTTGAGTCACTCGCCCAAAGAGTGGAAGACAAGCGATTAGGGCAGAGCACAAAGAAACAGAGTATTGTTGAAGCCACAGCCTACTATGACACAATTGTGTAATTCACACTGACACCTAAGATGACACAAAAATTGTTCCTGTGTTAGGGTGAAACCCAGCATTGTTGGTATTGTGGTTTGTAGTTATCAAACAGAGTCTAAATCTTGGTGATCGATTGCAAATGCTATTATGGCATCAACAACTAGTTGATAAATGGGCCATTTGATTGCGCCACAAAGTGATCGGGCGTAATTATACTACTATAAGTCACTAATTGTTACAGAACATTATCTCAAATCTGGGGTTGGGTTCATCGGTAGCTCAGGTTAGTCCTGCTCAAACCTCATATCTGCCGAGCAGATTTATTCGGTCTAACCATTTCACCTTTTCAAGAAAATATGCTAATGCTATGTAACTACAGGTGCTATAACTAGAACAATCCAGAACTTCAGACGCAAACTTAACTAGTAGTCAGTGTAACACGCAAAAAAGCTTGTGCCTTGCTTATTTAGCCTTGTTGATATGAACACGATAGTACTTATAAAAATTGGTTGAAGGGCTTGCGAATAGGGAGTTAATGGGTTCTTTTGACTCCTAGAATTATTGGCGTAGAATTAGACAAATTTCATGAGCTTCATAAGTCTAATAATACATTTTACGGAAATTATGACTTTCAGTATTTTTAAGAAACTTTATATTGCATATTACGTTGGACAAATTCAGAATAAAGGAGAAGTCGTAACTCTGAAAGGGAAAATAGTCAAAATAGCCCCGAAAACTTTAGGTTATTTGAACAGATTCATATAATATAGTTAAATATATGTATAAAAGATGATCTATATATCTGGATTATTCTCTCCGCTGCTTGTTCAACAAATCGGATTATGGTACATTCACGTGACTCTGAGAGCCCAGCCCACTAGGGCTTTGAAATTCACCCCAACATGTTCTAGTTCAAATGAATCACAATTAATATGATTCCATAATTAGATTAGTTAAATATGGCCAAGTTTATTCTCGAAAGTTACCATCCGGGATAGCAGCAATCTTAGCTAAAAGTTGAAAGCTCTGAGTCAAGAGAGAAACGGGGAATAAGGAAGGGTACAACGGACCACAAGGCTGGACCATTGGACGAATAACATATCCATAAGACAGATGCTGACTTCGAGCTTGCGGAGCGACATCTGGTTGCATGGTAGGCTATTGTGGGGAACAAAGGTTGAATGGAATGTGTCAAGATCTTGACACGGAATCTCCAAATTTCAATCCCCTTAAAAGTTTAGATTTAGCGGTGAAACCGAGGCTCGAGTGAGTAATTGGCAATTACTAGTTAACTCAGAGGTATAAATTTACTCAGCGATATGTAGTTGGTATAGTGCTAACCGCAGATGCTAATAGCCTAGAACAATCCATGGCCAGTGATAGCGGCTCATGCCTCAGGACTTAGTGCCAATCTCATAAATTTACAAAGCTAGGTGACGAGAAAGAACTCAAGGTGTTCAAATCTTTTCAACACACAAAGACCTTAGACTGGTCTCTAGTGGTCCGTCATTTGTATATTATATATTCCAGTACGATGCCCTATGGATCTGTCGGAAGTAGTTTGATCCAGCCCCTATCTCCTACGCACGTATGGCACCATACGCAGTAAAAGAGGGAACTACATAGGCCAATATCGCCATATCTGTGACTTTGTTATTCGGTACTACTGCGTACACGGTACAGAGTACTTCGCTGGACACATCAAGTATCAGGAATCTTCTCCTGAAAGCTGTTACAACAATAATAGCCTCAGCGGTTTACTACTCCGCCATTGGAATTATTTAATCATCTCCGAAAGGGTTGCGCGAATTTGATCTTGACCTTCATTTTCCCCATAACATAGAACTAGAGACATAAGTCACAATGTCAGATCCATGCAAAGCTGAGGCATGTGAGATTCAATGTATGTGGCTCTACAGCCAACAGATATACTACGCAAGAAGTGAATGCACTAACAGAGCTCACAGTCTGTCTCAAGACAAACAACTTTAACGAATCAAAATGTACAAAGGTAATTGACAAACTATATGCCTGTTGCACCCAATTCTACAAAGAAGAAGGTAAAGAGGCACGTTCGCCATGCTGCCCAATACCTTCCCTACTAGAATTGAAAATCAATCAACGAGAAAGAGAGAAAGTGGACGCTGAATTGATATCTCACAGAACTTAGTGCATAGGATCACGCTTACTACACAAAAAGTCCATATTCATGACTTCATGTCATCAAGAAGCTATACACAATTGAGATGTAGGTTTAGAACCGCGTAGTCAACCCACATAGGAAAGACACGACAAAAAACAGTTGGAAAAAACCAGCCAAAACCATAAGTGGTTATGACCTGGGCTTAATCTAAGGCTACCGCGAGCACGAAAAATGGAACCATATAGGCGACATTTGCCCGTCCAAAGAGAATGAAGATCGGACCGTGACTCTGGGTGCCTAGTTAAAAGACATTGTAAAGAAATGAAACAAGGATTGGAAGAGAGTGAATGAGTTGCAGAGAAATTTTTATCCATTGCGGTAGGCGAGCGTTCCAGGACATCCGTACACCTCGGAAGGTTTATGTAGGGCTACGTCTTAAAGTGATATATCTCCACCATTTACCCGCATCTCTAGGTGTCTATGAGTTTAAAAATATGGCAGATATGTAAATACAGTTATAAGTTCACTTCTTGTTCTCGTAATCGTGAACGTTTGGTGCATACCCCTTCATGGCTATATCATAGTTAGTATAAAAGGGAATTTATGGACAAGTCATAATACTCACGAGACTCATCAACGACCCATAGTGCCGTGCCAGACACATTACTTATTGCTGTTTCCATCTTCACATTTTTCTCAAACTCAGAAATGGCTTTCTCGATCTCAACTATTGGTATGGTTAGTAATTCATTCGACATAGGATCTATAATGTGCACGCACCTGGAGTCAAGCCCACATCAAGCAATTGCTTTCTTAGAAGAGCAATGTGATAAACCATCTTCATCTCTCTCTTCTGTGTGGCCTTTCTTTCATTAAGAACTTGTAGTTCCCTCTTTTTTCTATGTGTATTAAACTTATTCTGTGCAACAGCTATATTTTTCATGTGTTGAAGTGATTGATCCATGATCTTTTGTTCTAATAGGATACGTGTCCTATAGTTATCAATAGCAAAGTACGCCAGTGATAGGATCGAAATTACGACACTTAGGTCACGGACGGAGGCGAATCTGGATGATCCATATGACGAGTTGGATGAACCACTCTGATCTTCCTGCAGAGGTCTTGTAGGGGAGAACATGTTCTGCGGAGATGGTGCAAATTCCTTGGATGGTGACGATTGTGGTAGATGGTCAGCAAAATAGGTTGGTGGTCTTGTAGAGTACTGCCTCATAGAGCGAGGTCCCTTAGATGAAGCGACAGAGCGTCGTATTATGGATCCGAGCATAAGAATCAGGCAGGTTGTGGACACTGAAATATTTGAGGTAGCTATCAGCGTACAGTAGATGCTTCCAATTGCAGGAGTCGCTTGATATTCTTTGGTTCTGATATTTTTGTTATGTTTAGGGTGTTCGATGTTTTTGTCACACCGCGGATATCACGTCGGGGGCGACATTGAACCACCGGGTAGGTGAATACAGCATTAACGCTAAACTACAACTATTCTAATCCATGAGAGCGATAAATTTACATTAAAAAGTCAACACATAACCCCAAAAAACCGTTGTTCTTGCAATTAAATGAAGAGAAATGCTTAGTGACGACGGGATTGAGCAATGATGTTGTTGATCTCCTCAACCTTACCCTTAGCTCTAGAGAAAGTACCCAATCTCTTTTTAGCGACCTTTCTAGCTCTCTTCTCACCAGCGTTTCTGATCAACTCCATCAATCTTCTCTCGTATGGAGCCAAACCGGCAACCTCTCTGACGATGGAACGAACGAAGGTGGTTCTCTTAGAGCTAGCACCCTTTCTGTAAGAGATCTTTGGGGCCTTCTCCAATTGTTCAACCTTTCTACCCTTGTTGAGACCAACAGCAATACCTGTGAATGTTGTTAGTATATCTTCAGACTTTTCTTTTTAGAGTGATGAGCTGGAGACAACAAGTTAAATGACCTTCTTGGACTCTCAAGAATACCTCCCCGACTATAGAGTAGCGTTCTTATAATTCTAGATGAATCTCCGGTTTCAAGTATTTTGTTCCTGGCATTCTCCGTACTCTCCCTGCTGTTTACTGGAGTCTTAATTCCTCCTAGAAACTCAACAAACTCCTGAATATGGTCCATCTGAACAGTCTATAAGATAGCTCGATTTATCTCGTCCCAGTCTCTCCAATATCGTCACTCTCAAGCCCGCACTTACCAGTCTTAGCAGCCATTTTTGATGTGTAGTTCGATTCTGTTTATGTTGGGGGTCCAAACGTTAATAGGTTTCACTTTTAATTTTCACTGAGGACGGGAACGCATTGAGAGTCCCAGTGAACATCACAGAGTGTGCCAACCGTAGTTGAATTCGCGAAGTTTGGTGTGGCTGTCACCACGGAAACAGAAAATAGAACTCGGGAAAAAGAGCCAAAGGTGTATGGATGTAATAAAGTATTAGGGCTATATATCGTTCATCACGTGAATTATTTTTGGGAAACCCTAATTGATTTCTATGTCTCATAGGAGATAATACGCTTGATCTCGTGCCACCGTCCACCACAAAAATTGATCGCTACAATATCATCGTTCATTGGCATCTTC
Source organism: Williopsis mrakii (assembly GCA_003706445.3). Lineage (NCBI taxonomy): Eukaryota > Fungi > Ascomycota > Saccharomycetes > Phaffomycetales > Wickerhamomycetaceae > Williopsis > Williopsis mrakii. The sequence goes on from PPLH03000038.1 coordinate 10,375, forward strand.
CTATTATAAACAAGATTCTATATACACAGTATCCCACCTCTGTAAGTCTTGGTGACTTTTATTGTTGCAATGGAGTAATAGTCGTAAAGTCATACCCCAGTTGTGCCAGTCTTTGGCATATTTGTTGTGCCGAAAGATTTCTGAATTGGTCATGAAACTGCTTACCATTCAGGCTCTCGCCAGTGGCTATCCTTTCCTTTTTCTCAGCCTGGTAAAGCTCCCTTAGAAGTTTTCTTCTCCCAAACGTAATCTCCAATGGTCTTTCCATACCATCAACTTCAATGTCAGCGTAGTAAACATAACCATCACTACCATCTGACAATGTGCACTTCTTAATATCTTTATGAGGTGGGTTAATAATTTCATTTTGTTTCTTGAGAACCTGGTAACGTAATTGCCAGCCGAATGGACCCAATTCTTTAATTCTAGCAGACTTCTCTTTTATCAAGTAGTTATCAAGACCACCGGACTTGTCAATGGTCTTCAAAACCTTGGCAGTGACTTGGAATGTGAAACCTTTGTTCAGCGTTTCACTCCATAGAGTCTTCTTATGTGCATTTGGTTTCCAAAATCTTCTACTCTTATTACCCATCTCAGAGATCTGATTACCAGATTTCACAAACGAACCGCCAAATAAACCACGGTTACTTCTGGCAAAGAAGTTGGACTTGCCCCATTTGTAATCTGGTGTAAGTTGTCTGGTTGGAATATGCTTTGGCTTTTCATCACCAACCTTGTACTCAGGTCTCCGTGCAACTCTGCGGCTGACAACATGCGCGTATGTTTTCGCGATGGATGCCGTAGAGGAGAAACCTCTAGCAATATTGAGGGGTCTAAGCATTGTGTAGATATGTTATCAAATGAGCTGTGCTGTCTTCTTTCTTCAGAAACATTATGTTTCGATGTTCGTGTTAATGTTGATTTTCCTGGACGACTTCGAAAATTCTTGGACGGTAAGGGACACACTATTATAAGGTCTGTACTTTTTGGGGAAAAGAAGATAGAAGTAAAAAAATGTTCATATAATATATAGATAAATCATTTAAATAGCTTTCTTGTCCATCCACTATGTGCCCTTGTTGGCGATGGGACTTGTTCGTCTTCTTCAGATTTCTCTTCATAGGTCTTCAACTTGACCTTAAGTTCTTCAATTTCATGTAGTAAATTCTGTACCTGATCTTCAAGATCTTGGTTCTGGCTCATAACTTCCAGATTCCTCTCCATGGTTCTCTTCAAATCAGCTTCGAATGCTGCAGGAACTGGGATCTTTTCACTAATTGGATTCTCTTGAAGACTCTTAACCATGGTACGGAGGTTTTGATTCTGTTCTTGGAGATCCTTGTTAGCATCCTCTAGTTCAGCTACCTTCATACGACCTGAAATCATTTCATTCGCGATCTGAACATGTTCTCGGTTCAAAATTGTGTAACTAGCCTCCACGGATCTGATCTCTTTTCTCAAATGGGCGTTTCTGAGCTTCAGTTGATCAACCTCTTCACGTCTCTCTCTTTCTTCACGGTGAATCTCAGACCATTCAGACTCATATCTCTTGAGAGTGATCGGTAAGAGCTTAACATTGGTCGCATCTTCGACAAATGCATCCACATTATAGAGGTCAACAGTAATTGGAGCAGTCTTATGATCTTCATCTTCATCTTCATCTTCATCTTCTAATGGATGATTACGATAAGCATCAAAGAGGTCATCCTTTAGAAAGCTCAAAAGATCGTCGAACTTCAAAGCCAACAACTTCTCTTCATTCTTCTGAACAAGAGCAACGGCAAACTTCAAGATGGATTCAATACCCTCCGTGATGATTAAGTCATATATTCTCAAGACAAATTCCAAAGGGAACTTATAGGCAAAGAATGTCAAAAACCACTGTGTTGCATACATTGACGATCTTACGCCTTGTCTTTGGAAATGGTTGTACAAGTTCGGTAACAAGTCTTCCACTAATCTATCGAACTGATATAATTTGAGTAGAAGACCATTCATTTCTGGCAGGTAGAGGGATCTTGCATTGTAGCCATACATCACCTTGTGTAACAAACTGAAAGCCTCAAGTTCGGTTACATTGATGAGCAATGGTACAGTAATAAATGCCATACCTTGAGTGTAACCCACCTCGGTATCCAAATTGGAGTAGGCCTTAATGACATTGTATAAGGAATCATGATCCAATCCTAAGGTGGTGATGAAGCTTGTTCTTGAAAGATCCTTTTGAATGTTTTTCTCGAATTTGGAATCTTGTGATTTCAGTTGCTCATACTGTTCGCTAAACTCCTGAGGATTGGAATTGGATACCAGCTGCCACACGATACTTCTAATCTGGTCCGGAATACCATTTGATAATTCCTTTGCCAATTTCGAGGGCTCTGACTTCACCACAGATGGATAGTCATTCACAACTTGTGTCCAGAATGGCCAATCGATCTTTAATTCAGAATCATCGGCAGTGGTCTCTCCTTCTAAACGTGACACTTTGTCAGCAAATGATGACCTTAAAGTGTCATGTGTTGAGTTAATCTGTTCCTTAGAGACATTATCCTTTGCTGAGAGATCTTCATGATTTTCATGCAATCTGCTTAAGAGTAAATCATAGTTCTCATCATACTCAACTTCAGATTTCTCTGACACTGAACCAGTTGAGCTACCCACACTCTTTTGGAACCAAGAAGAGATGGTATTCCTATGCTGAGCCTTTTGATGACGATTTAATTGTGGAGGTAATGGCGGTGGTGGTAACTCAGCAGCTGTCTTGAACAATTGTTCATGTGGTTTCAGCTCATGATGTCTCTCCGGTAATGGTGGGGGTGGTGTTTCTTCTCTTGGTGGAAGAGATGGCGGCTGGGTAGGCTCAGATGGTACAGATCTTGGTGGCAGAGATGGCACTTGCGTAATCTGAGTCTCATATGAAGCACCTCTTGCTGGAAGGACAGGATTTTGCGCTTCTTTTTCCTTCTCTGTCTCTGGAGAGCGATTAGGCAGGAGCGGTGGAGAAAGCCCTTGAACTTGTGACTCTTCACCACCAGTCAGCTGATCCCCAGAGGAGGCAACTTCCAAATCATCATCCATAGCAAGAAGTTTCAATTTATCCTCCAATGCCTTATTTGATCTCTCCAGCTCTTCACTGTGCTCGAATGGTTCTGTGGATTCACCTAATGGAAATTCATCCTGTGTCTCTGGATGGCTATCCACAGCACTTGGCAACGGTTCCAGTGGGTCAGAATGCTCTTCCAAATCCACAGTAATCGGCGTAGAGTCGTTCACTGCACTCTCACCCGCTGAAACAGCCTTCTCTGAGACCTCCTCAGTTGACAATTCCTCACCTTCAGGTACATCCGGAACCTTGTCGGTGGCGTCATCATTCGTGGAATCCTCACCAGCTTTGCCCTTCTTATTCTTGTTATTCTTCTTACTCTTCTTATCAGCAATCTTGGATTCTACATTAGCATCTTTAGCTGCCAGATCCTCAACGGCAACCTCAACCTGTACATCTGGCATAGTCAGTTGCTCCTCTGCATCGCGGAACTCATCGCCAGGATTGGGGTCTGTCATCATGTGGTTATGGGTACAATCGTATTTTCAACTGTCAATAACTTTTCTGACTATCACTACCAGAGAGAGCGTATGTTACCCTTCTCCTTCACAACCGTAAAGTTTGAACAATTTCAAAAAGCCTTGGTGGCTCGGCCCTTTTGTGTCCTTTCTTTATAGCCACTCCGAGGGTGTGAGGAGTCGGAATTCGAACACTTGATAATCTTGCTACTTCAATTGAACTACAAAATGGGCCGCTGTCGCGTCGCAAACATCCATAAGAGTATCTAGAAACCAAAATAAACAACCAATAATAATACCCTAAAATTGAAAAAAAGCCATAAAAATCATGTTTATGCGGACATGCCCGAGTAAGAAGAGTATGTGTCAGCGATGATCACTGGACTCGAGGCAATGGAGGCATTGATGATAGGCGTCACATACTGGGAATTACCAGAAGATGACAAGACTGGGAAGAATTCGGAAGACTCAATATCACTATCTGAGCTGCAGGATTCGCTATCAGATGAGATCAGACCTGGGACACGATCTTCCAGAAGATCAGAGAGAGATGCAGAAGATAAATCAGATCCAGCATTGCTATTTTCAACCATGATATCAACTTCATCCATCGAGTAGACTAACCCATCGTTGATACTCAGCTCAATTAAGAGCTTCTCAACTTCATCAGCGTCTAGATTAGGGAAGTGAATCCTCACGGAAGAACCAGTCTTCTCTATAGGCAATGAGCCGTATGCATCAAAAATCAACTGAATATTACGAGTAGTGGAGTCAATCTGCTCCTTTATCCTCTGGAACTCATCCTGGATAGAGCTCATGATCTCTGGATTCATAAAAGCCACAGATGGGATCGAGAGATCCATAGTCGGGAAACTGAACTCTACGTAGGCGCCGAGTCTTGCAACATCAGTGGACTCGCATCTAGCGAGTTGCAAGGTTTCAACAGCTTGATTTTGCGAGGCACACCCGTGATAACTCCGAGATCTGGATTGATCCCTCTTCATCATTGTCATATTCACAGATGTAGCTTCATCCTTATGGACCATGGACTTCAATCCAGCAAACATGTTCTGAATAACCTCGCGATGGTAAGAACCTCCATGGGCTGTACCAAAGTTTCTCATACCCAAGTTCAAGAAGTTTCTATACAGAGAGGTTGGAAAGGCACCTCTGCCTGGTAAGGGAGCTCTGAAAGCAGAGTATGGCCACAGCTTCACAGCTAAATTTGGCTTGCTTCTCACAAATCTGAAGAAATTAGCTGTCTTGAAACGCCTGAAGTGCACATTAGTTGTAGCATACTGTCTGAAGGTACATGAAGTATGGAATTGCCTGGTAGCATTTCGGAAAGGGGGTCTGAATCCACGAGCTGCACCGTTATTGGCCCTTACGGGCACCTTCACAAGCTGGGGCTTTGGCTGTAGTTGAAGGCCATCCAAGATATCCTCTAGGGCACGACGAACGTCGCGTACAGCGCCCCTTGTGACCTGTGCGAGGTTCTTTAGTCGATTTGCCACCATTATTTCAAATCAAGTCAAACTCCACCAGTTAACAACCGTATCCGTCTGGCTGGAAGTCCTGGTGTCCGCGATTGCTTCACTGAGTGTAACAAAGTTAACTAGTCCTATTCAGAAGATAGGATGGTGATGAAAGAATGGAAAAGGGCATCAAAACAGGCCGAGTGTTAAGCGACTGTTTGCGCAGTTTTTGCCGTTGCGCAAACCGTTAGGAACTACCGAATCTCGGAGACGCAGCCATCTGACACAAAAAGCCTTTAAATGCCTAAAAGCTAATACAACTATGACAAAGTTCGTATACATTTCGTCAATTCGTAACCTTTCAACGTTTATACAACCACGTGTCCGTCTTTGAAGGAGCACCAGGGTTCTCAGCATCGGTCATGAAGAATGAGTAGAAATCCTGCTCTCCTTGTTCATTCTGAGATGAATTATATTTCTTATCTTGAAGTTGTCTTGCGTTTATCTTCTCCCTGACAGCGTTGGAGAAATCGCTAGATGAGTGGGTGAACAGTGGCGCCGGACGTGGCGGAACATTGGAGATGTTCTCAAATGAATTCTCGATCTTCACTGGTGTGGTCAAGGAGCTCATATTCATCAATCCCCCACTCGTTTGGTTTGGCCAAGAGGATTGTGCAACATCGATGTTCACCATATCAGATGGTAACAGGTTCAATAATTCATTCATACCACCATTGTTAGAGATATCGTTAAAATCAAAGTCTGGTAGGATCTCATGATCAGTTTTGGATTTGATATCATTGTTAAATGGATGTGAAAACGATGGAATGTCTTGATTATCCACACCGCCAACTAAGCTGTCTTCACCAAGATATTTACCACAAAGGTTATCGATAACAGTTATGAACTTATTAGCCAATGAGTTTCCCTTTGTTAAACTTGTCAAAACCTTCTTCGCCAAGACGATATCGTTTTTCCAACTATTGGCATGCTTAGAGGTGGGCTCAGAACAGAGACAGACAACAGAGATCAAGCAAGCATGGAACAAGAAGAACGTAGCATACCAGCTCGAAATTACCGTGACATCATGATTGTTGATGAAGTTGGATACAGAGAGAATTGTTTCGTGGGCTGACTCTAAGCAGATACGTCTGCACTGTTTACCTTCAGGAGAACTGGCCAATTCAAAGACATCTGGGTGCTTAACACCAATGACTCTTTGCCAAACAAAGGCTCTCAATAAGATTAACTGTAAGTTTTTGTATCTCCAAATCAGTCTATACCTCGTGAATGCCAACCATTCTGGGGTCTTTGTTGTACCTGGAATATTTGAAGCCCTTTCAGCGACGAGCTCATCTTCAGAGAAAAATGGTGGTAAATAGTTGATGAATTTCACAATACGGCCATTCATTTCAAGACACTCCTGAGCACTCGGTGTTGGATTTGAAATCAATCTGTTATAGATTTCGGTAGAGATGATGGTGAATTTAGCCTGCCATATCAATCCTGAGTAAACAGTTGGATATTCTACGGTCTTCAATTCTTTTTTGCCTTCAAGCATACTCACATAATCATCATCATCAATGTTCGACACCTCATTGATATTCATCATTTTAGCGTCGGGCAAGTTAACCGGTCTTCCGAAGGTTATAGCAGCACCACCGTCAAATATATATAGTCCCCACCATAGCCTTCTTCTCATCTCCAACTGCAGTTGTTGTTTTGAACTTGTCCAGTTAGAGAATTCCTTGTAGAGACCAAGACCCATAGCCATCCTCACGGCAAGGCCTAAATAATTCCACCCGGTGTTTGGCTTGTTTCTCTTCTGGGCATAATTACTTAACAATGTCAAGGCTTGTAATAATGGTATACTCCCACTTTCAAACACATATGAGGAGAGATAAGACTTTGCATTTTGGTAGTAATATAAGTCAAAGTTCGAAGCCTCACCATGCAGACACCAGGCACCAAGAGCCAATACTGTGTTCAACAGGATCTGCCAAGTCTCATTGTTTGGAGTTGGAATCTCATCTCTGTATTGTGCCAAAAATGTCTCCTTATGAATGAAGGGGTATGATGTATGATATTTCTCAAAGTAGGATTCGATAAATTCGTTGGTCAGATATTTGGCTGTGAGAGAAATCGAGGTGTCCAAGTCCAGTGGCTTCGAGTTTTGTCTTGAATCCGGAGGACTCAGAGATTCCTCCATGCCGTCTCTGTCGGAGGGCTTCTTTAAAGCTCGGAGGATAACCGCACTTGAAGCGACACCGAAGTAACCTTTGTTTGAAGGATTAACACTCAGAGCAGCCATGCCATCATTCAGAGCACCTTGATCTTCTTCGTTCCAATCAAAACCATATATCGCATCATCGGGTACATCGTCTTCAGGGACTTCTGGGTAATCACCGTTATCGACTTCGTCATATAGTTCACCAGATGATTGTCTTGCAGGAGATCCAGGCACAGGAGATTGCGAACCCGATGAAAACTTGGATGGTATATTTTTCGGTGCCTGTCGAACCAATAACCTATCAACATCAGCTTCTGGTAGTAATTCATGGATTAGAGACTCCAGTTCGCGTACCCTATTCTCAACTTTGGTCAGATGGACCCTTGTAAGCGGGCTACGTACCACTCTTGGTGAGTAATTACATTCCCATCCATGTGTTTGACATTTTGAACACTTTGGCAGGTCCTTGGAACACTTGAGCTTCCTTTTTCGACACGAGTCGCACTGGGAATTGTTAGTACATATATCAGCCACAAACAATGACAAAACATACCGCTTGTTCGATGAACACCGCCCTCATTCGATCACCAACAGACTTAATTTCTTTAAGACACCCTACAAGTATATCGGTTCTCTCGAAGTGCCTGAGGGTTGGCTGAAGTGTCTTCTCTTCGTTGCTAAAGTATTAGTTTGAACTGTCATTTCTGAATTTTTGGACAGGGGCCACGCAGATCTTGCTGCGAATATGCCCAAAAAGGATTCGTCTTTGGACAACGCTGCGGCACAGTATAAAGATTAATCACTGAAATTGTTATACTGTTGCAGTACTGAAGAGTAGCATTTTCTCTAATTACCTTCTGGCCCACCTTCTCGGCCAAAATGAGCCTGGAATTCGAGACCTTATCCAGAGAGAGGATGCGGGGTCGGAATAAACATATTCAGAGGATAAAGGTCGGAATTGAAGGAGTAAGGTCCTTCGAATCACCACACAGTACAGAATTCTCTTGATCTTTTGCTGTCACACAGAGGCTGAGAGCATGATTGTATGGATACCAATTTTAATCACCTTGTTGGGTTCAGTTACGACACAATTTATCGAACCAGGGAACTGGCACGACCTCATGGAGGCCTTGGAGCCTATGCCAGATGTCAAAGTCAGAACGCAGAATAATGGCCCTCTTATACCCAGAGACCTTGCTGCACCTGATTTTGCAAATGCCATTACGATATCAGATGACATGCCTGAGTCGGTATCACTATCACCAGGCCAAAGATCTTTATATAGATATGATTTCTCAACATCAAACAACACTTTCTACTCCCTCTATTACTTCACAGCCAATGTGGTGCAATATCCAAAGAATATATCACGCATATGGAGTGATCATGAGTTACAGGATATATTTGGACTCTATATATATTCTAATCAGACTCAGTTTGCGTCACGGGAAGAGTTTGAACAAGGGTATTTGTCAGATATTTTCTACTATGGTAACCAGTACGACGTTATGGAAGGTTCCATATACATTGAGCCATACTTCAAGGCGAACACATCTTTATTTGACTCATCTGATAGAGTGAGCTACGTAATGGCAATCTCGCAGAAGGATCTGATCTTTCAGTGGGATAATAGTACATTGGCAAGTCTGATAGATACTGACGACGACTCTGTGTATTTCCAAAGCGGTGCTTACAACCTGAGTTTGCAGACTCTATACAGAATCACCAATGAAAGTGATCTACTGCAACTACAGGTCTTTGATCAAGAGGGTTATGACGATCTCTCAGGACTTTTAAGAAGTTGGTCGGCCGTTTCGTCTGCACAAACCGTGATTCCAAGACAGGATGTTCAGATCTCATACAGTAACTCAAGTGGACAATACAAACTGCAACTATACGTAGAAGGGCTGGAACCATCGACTTCATACTATGGAATTTTGACATTTGGTTTAGGGACTGTTGATTACAACGGTGCTGTGTACCAAGCTGTGAACTTCAGTACAATGGCCGCAGGAGCATGTGAATTGATATTTGACTTGGAGTTCTGCGATGATGTTGCATACTCGGTGCCACAGTCATATGATTTCGTTAACACTCAAGACATGAGAGCCCTGAAGATACTTTATGATGCATACGCTGCTGCCATATATGACAATTTCACATTGGCGATGCAGCAGATCGCATGCGATGCAGGATTGGATTCTCGTTATTCACCAGTTGCAACTTGCGATGACTGTCTGCAATCATATAAGAGCTGGCTATGTTCTGTTACCATTCCAAGATGTACGACAAGAAATAGCTCGTATTATATGCATAGAGAAAAAGGTGAAATGAGGACTGATGAGCTGGCTGCTAGGATCAACCCACCATCCAGCTACTTTGAAGTGATGCCATGCATTGATCTCTGTTATTCAATCGTAAGGGATTGTCCTGCAGATTTTAAGTTTGGATGTCCTGGGAACTCTACAATGATAAAGATGAGTTATTATTACTATGATTATAGCATGCCTTACACGACTTGCAACATGATTGGTGACGAGAGTCCGGTTGCTGAATTAGAGAGCAGTGCTATTGCTTTAAAGGCTGGAAAGTTCTGGTTCATACTATTACTATATCTACTGATAATCTGATTAGTAAACGTCATGAATATTTAAATATATGTAGGCTATAGAATTAAGCGTCATTGGCGACTTCCTCGACAGATGGGCAAGTACACATCAGGTTCAGGTCACCATATGTATCATCCAATCTAGCAACTGGTGGCCAAAACTTATTTGTCTTCAAATATGGCAATGGGTAAACCGCTTGCTCTCTGGTGTAACCCCTGGTCTCCCAATCATTAGCCGAGACGACGTCACTGAGAGAATGCGGAGAATTCTTCAAAACTTGACCTAATGGCTCATCAGAGACAAGTGCATCGATTTCCCTTCTGATGGAGATCAGGGCATCACAGAATCTATCCAACTCTTGCTTGTTCTCAGATTCGGTTGGTTCAATCATCAAAGTGCCCGGGATGGGGAAGGCCAGAGTTGGGGCATGAAAACCGTAATCTTGTAATCTCTTAGCGACATCAATTGCTTCAAGACCCTTGCTCTTATAGCTTCTCAAATCTAGGATGAACTCGTGGCCACAAAACTCGATACCATCTTGGCCCACAAACGCAATATCGTAGAATTCCTTCAATCTGTTCATCATGTAGTTAGCATTCAGAATAGCAATAGATGTACTAAATGGTAAACCAGCACCACCTAATAACTTGATATAACTATAAGAGATTGGCAGAATGGAAGCAGAGCCATATGGAGCAGAAGAAACAGAATCTATAGATTTTTCAGATTCGCCTTCGATCTCGACGAGCTCATGCTTAGGCAAGAATGGGACAAGGTGTTTAGCAACACAGATTGGACCAACGCCTGGACCACCACCACCATGTGGAATGGCAAAAGTCTTATGTAGATTTAAATGACAAACATCTGCACCCAAGTCACCAGGAGAGGTAAGCCCAACTTGAGCATTCATGTTGGCACCATCCAAGTAGACTTGACCACCATTAGCATGGACCAATTCGATGGCGGTCTTGACGCCAGGCTCAAAGAGGCCATAAGTAGATGGATATGTTATCATGATGGCAGCCAAGTTATCTCTGTGTTGAGCAACCTTAGCTTCCAGATCAACAATGTCAAGAGAACCATTGTTCAAACACTTGACTGGGATTACTTTGAAGTTACACATAGCCGCAGATGCTGGGTTTGTACCATGAGCAGAAACAGGAATCAAACAGATATTACGATGCTGTTCACCCTTAGATTCCAAGTAGGCTTTAATGACCTTCAAACCAGTGAACTCACCTTGAGCACCAGAGTTTGGCTGTAAAGTAGTAGCAGTGAAACCGGTGATGTCAGCCAAATCCTTTTCCAGCTCCTTAATTAGCTCAGCATAACCTTGAGCTTGATCCTTTGGAATAAATGGATGAAGAGCGCCAAATTCTGGCCATGAAATTGGAATCATCTCGACGGTACCGTTTAACTTCATAGTACAAGAACCCAAGGCAATCATGGAGTTAGCAAGGGACAAGTCTCTGGATTGTAAATAATGAAGATATCTCAACATGGCAGTCTCAGAATGATGCAAATGGAAGACTGGGTTTGACAAGTACTTGTCAGTTCTTGTCAGTTCTAGCGGGAAAACTGGGAATTGAGTAATGCCTTGAGTCTCCAGAGAGGAACCAACAAAGAGTTCAGTCAATTGACGCAAGTCCTTTTCCGTGACAGTCTCGTCCAATGATAAAGAAACGGTACTATTGTCGACCTTGAACAAGTTGATCTGGTATTTTTGAACGGCTAAATTGAGAAGTTCATTAGCAGAGATACCCTCAAGCTTGATAGTTAACGTGTCGAACCATTTCTTGTTAACTATAGTGTGCTTCTTGGCAATCTCCTCAGCGAGCAGAGTGGTGAAACCATATACTCTCTCTGCGATCAACCTTAACTTCTCTGGACCATGGTAAACAGCATAATTGGAGGCCATGTTAGCAAGCAACGCCTGAGCAGTACAGATGTTAGAAGTGGCCTTATCTCTCTTGATATGTTGTTCTCTGGTTTGAAGGGCCAATCTAAGGGCTCTGTTACCTAAACGATCCTTGGAGACACCAACAATCCTACCTGGGATCTTTCTGTTCAAAGATTGTACCACAGAGAAGAAACCAGCATGCGGGCCACCATAGCCCACTGGGACACCAAATCTTTGAGAGGAACCCAGAGCGATATCAGCACCGAATGATGATGGAGGTTTAAGCAAAGTCAATGCCAATAGGTCAGTGGCAACAGCAAACAAACCCTTACTGGAATGAACGATATCAGAGATCCTGTTCAAGTGAGCATAGTCTAAAATCTCACCAGAAGAGGCCGGGTATTGAAGCAAGACACCTGAGATTTCGTTCTTAATGGCCTCCAATTGCTCGATTGCTTGTGGAGAAGAGAGATCCAATTCAACAATTTCAACGTTCAATGGTAGGGCTCTTGTTTTGATGACAGAAAGACTCTGCGGGTGGATATCCTTATCAACGACATATTTGAACTTCTTCTTCTTGGAGTTCATAAAGGACAAGGACAGGGCCTCGGCGGCAGCTGTACCCTCATCCAGTAAGGAGGCATTGGCAACAGGCAGACCAGTCAAGTCAGAGACCACGGTTTGAAAGTTCAAAAGAGATTCAAGACGACCCTGAGAGATCTCAGGTTGGTATGGAGTGTAGGAAGTATACCATTCTGGGCTCTCCAAGATGTTTCTCTTTATCACCGGTGGTGTGGTTGTGTTATAGTAACCTTTACCGATGAAGGATCTGTAAACTTTGTTCTTCTTAGCAATCTCTGCAAGACGATCAAGCATCTGAGTTTCAGTAAATCCGTTCTCTGGCTGCACTTCGAGCTTTCTTTGGATCAAGATGGATTCTGGAACCACACCCTTGATGAATTCCTGGATATCGGTGTATCCCATTGTCTTGAGCATATGTTCCACATCAGATGTATTTGGACCCAAATGGCGTCTTTGGAAAGTGTCTAGCGGCTTGAGATGATCCAGTGGCTTGGACAATGAACTTGATGGTTCATAAATAGCATTGAATCTAGCGGAGGATATATCGCTCTTCGTTGACTGGTATCTGTAGCATGTAAATGGGGTAGATCTTGCGATAATACGCGGTGAAACCCTGAGAGCACAGGAGGCCCCAGTAGCAGCAGCTTTGAGCATGTTGAGTAGACACACTGATGAGGGGATCAACAGAAGAAAGAAGGGTTAAACAAATATTAGAAATGATAAAAAACACTGTTCGACCAGAGTTAAAAAAATAGTTGAAAGCATATGACAAGAGTGCCCGAGTCATATTTGGACAGACGGAGTCATAGCCCCGGAAGTATTGACCCGCCTCCTTTGACCCAGATAAGCAGCTTCTGTAGGAGTAGACGGAGTCAGGACATATCGCGGCGCTAGCGACTGAGTCAATCGAAGGCCATTCGCTGATAACAAGGCAGAGAAGAGTCAGAAGGCTAGAACGAGCTTACTACGATGACATAAATGAAGATGGAAGATGATGGATCTACGGGATCGCTCTGCAAGAGGCAAAATCCGTCATTTTTGAAGCTTGAAACTAGGTTCGTAAATATAGAGTCAGGGCCTAACAGCTTGGAACCCTTTACCAGAAATAACACCAAACCAATCACCCTGCGCACTCCATGAAACGTTGTTGATCTCCATAACATCACCGTAAACACTCTCTGGTAGCCCTCCTGGATGGCAAGGACGTGCTTCCCTTATGTCCCAGACCAATGCCTGGCAGTCATCGCCACCTGATAACAATTTAGACTCAGAAGGATGCCATTGAATAGAATTGACGCTTGCATTATGTCCTTTCAACATTGCGGTGGCATAACCAGGATATCTCATATCGATGAGCGCAATGTTATCCGATTTGGCAACAAATGTGGCAAGAACACTGGTATCTGTATTGGAGGTAGCAAGACGTAACAAAGGAGCACCATAAATATCTGAACTATCGCCGAGCTTCGTAGAACTATCAGAAGAAACATGAGGTTCATACACAATAGTAGAATGTTCTAGACATCTCAGATCAAAGACACGCACTGATCCATCACATCCAACACTGGCAAAGATATCAGTGGATCCCTTTATGAACCCAACATCAAACACTTCGGAATCGTGTGCGATCAATTGTGTCTTGGGAAACACGGGCCTGTTCAGGTCCCATACAGTGCACGTAGTATCGATACTACTTGTGATCACTAGGTTTGGACTAACTTCGTTCCAGTCGAACGAGGTTAATGGTGCGTGGGAGGACCGTGAAAGTTCATCTGGCTTATTGGCCAATGTTGTTTGTCTTAATAATTGATTCTCTTGGATATCCCAGATGGTCAGCACATTCGTCGTCGCTGCCAATTTGTTCAAACCAGATGGATCCCACTGTAATTTAGTCACTGGTAGCTCCACCGCGGCATCTGCAGATTTCCTTACGGCCATCCCATTGCTTGTCGATCCATTAGCATGTTCAACCAATTCGGGCGAACCTTCCAAGATCTCGATTTTATTAAAGGAATCTTCCTTATAAGAAGAAATGGCAATAGTATGATATCCCGAATGGCAGTTTCGACTCCATGCGCTGTAGAACAATGGAGCATGGGTCTCATAATAGGCCGAACGTATTGGTAAAGATTGCAATTGTTGTTGTTGCAATGGATTCTGAGGAGAGGAGCTTATACTTGGATAGTGTTGGTAGCTATAGGAATCTGTAAATTTGTCAGTAAATCTCTCAAAGTCGGTCATAAAAGATAAAACTCACTCGGTTGGAACGAACCTACAGAGAAAGAGCTTCTCTTTTGTTTGCTCCACTCCATTCTTCACTGTATGGCCATAAAATTGGGTGGTTTCGCGGGCTAAGAATGCAATGAATGTTTGCTATGATACACAGGTCGAGAGAATTCGCCTGGTCAATGGTAAATCAGCGATTAAATTTGTAGTTCAATAGAAAAATGCCATTGAACCTTTGACGGCTCTCCTTCGCACAGAATATGACAGGAAAGGGAGTACTTTCGCGCTTTTTGGAACAAGGGCTGCCTAACATCGGTTGGAGTTGGCGTATTAGAGCAATTAGAGAGGGTTGATGTATATCTAGTCCATATGGTCATTGTCGAATGTAGTCCAGCGTTACCTGACATGCACCGCAGTAAGCAGTATCCAGCTCACACTTTTTTTCTTGTTCTGTCATTCTTCCTATCCATCACTTCCACCATTTCATTCAACCCGAAATGGGGGACCAACATAGGGTGGTGAGCCGTGAATTGACTTGAAGTGGAGTCGAGGACTGTTGTTAAATAGAGAAACCAATACTATCCTAAAACGAACCCTGAGTGCTCCAGATATCAAATTCTCCTAAGTTTTCCTTCCAGCTGTCGTCCCAGGTCGAAATTTCTCTCCTGAACTTTCTGTTCTCCTCCCGTCAGTCACTATACTCGCTCCACAACAACGACTGTCAAACTTCACAAAATGACTGCTCGTAATCGTATTCTCAAGGAGCTCAGAGTCATGGAAAATGACTCCAAGGACCCTGGTATCCAACTGCAGACCACAGATAACATTGGAGTTCTCTTTGCTACAATATCAGCTCAAGACAATCCAATCTATCGCAATGCCACGTATAGAGTGAAAATATTGATAACTGATGAATACCCCTTCCAACCACCAGTCTGCCAATTTGTCAAAGACAAAGGCGTCTCCATCCCTATTCATCCACATATTTATTCAAATGGTCATATCTGTCTTGATCTTTTGGGCCCAGCATGGACACCAATTCACACAATCAGAAGCATCCTTTTAAGTCTTCAATCCTTCCTCGCGTCAAATACAAGGCGTGAGAGACCTCCAGATGACGACCAGTATTGTAAAGGTGCTCCAAAGAATCCGGCAAAGACCACATTTGTGTATCATGACGATGCAGTCTAAGGCTCTTGAATCAAATTTAGAGATAAATGCTGCAGTCTTTTAATCACCACGACGCTACGAAAAAAAAACATGCTAAAACTTCACCATAGCTCACGAATATATATGTATATGCAAACAAAAATGCTATAAGAAAGGCATTGAAAGCTGTCTCGAACTAGGTTGTGTAGGCTTCTTTGGTTTGGCTTTTCGTTGATGTGGCTTGTGACTCGATCTCTGACCCTTTGATTTGCGACCTCCTCCAGAGCGTGATTGTGATGATGATTTCCTAGTGGATTTGGATTTCGTTTGGGACTGTTTCTGCTGTGATGCTCTTATCACATCAATAATAGCCTTATTGTCCTCTTGTTGCTGACCATTCCAGTACTTCGACTTATACCCACCGGATTGTTCAGCCTTAAGCTTTTTTAATAGTTCCGCAAAATACTTAAACATAGTCTTATGATCATTGGTCTTAAGTCCTGTTAATTGAAGATACTCAGTTTCAGTCTGTGGTAATTTCAATGCCATGTCTTTCAGAGTCTCAGGGGTGCACACCGAGGAGCTCATCTTGAACTTCAAACGGTTCATCACTTCGTTCACACGATCTTGTAATTGCCTATATGCATTTGCAAATCTGAGTCTTTCATCCTCATTGGAAAACTGACGAATATTCAGCGTGATTCTCGTAGGCTGTGGTATGGCGTTTATTGGGACAGGAGGTGCTCCCAGGCCAGATGAAGTTCTCTCAAGATGTGTTCTAGCACTGATAATTTTCGGTGTAGATGATGGCATACGATAATCTTCCCAATTATCACGGCCTTGGACAACGGTAGCACCATTGGTAGATCTTCTGGCCGCTGTTGAGGTTTTGGAAGATCTTGATGGTAAGTCTGTCAAGGCAAATCTCATAATGATTCTCTTTCTACCAGAAAGTAATTCGTTGGCTTTTCTTCCTGTCTTGATATAACTGGTAGCAAAACCGGCGTTGTTCATAACACTGAACTCCTCTAAGATTTTCTCACTAATTAAATGGAATGCAATTCTCTGAAGGTCAACTTTATCAATATCCTTGCCAGTACCATGTTGTCCCAGTTGGTCGTGGCCAGCTTGACAAACTTTGTTGGACCTGGACCCACGAAAAACATCCTGACAGTGGATTAATGTCACCTTATCCTTTTCAATTTGCTTAACTAATTCAGTAAACTTTCCAGCATAGTCCGTGACATCTCTCTCTTGCATGACGGTACCACCACCTTTACAGTTATCACAGTTTTGACGGCAATCCCTCTTATCAAACTCCTCATTAAAGTATCTCAAGACTTGTTCACGGCGACAGTCGGTGACGTTTTCGCAATACTGTGTAACTTGCCTCAATTTAGTAGAATGTTTCTCCTTACCAGCAGAATCCAATTCAGAATCCTTGTTGATCATATTCTGGATCAAAATGGCATCACGGAAACTAAAATACAAAGTGCACCAACTATATTCGCCATCTCTCCCGGCTCTACCAGTCTCCTGATAGTAGCCCTCCAAAGTCCTAGGAAGCGTTAAATGGATAACATAACGAACATCTGGCTTGTCAATACCCATACCAAATGCTATCGTGGCACAAATAACTTTCGTTTCACCGGATTGCCATCTCTTCTGAATCTCAAGTCTTGAATCAGGATCCATACCAGCATGGTAGAACGCAGCCTTAATTCCAGCATTCAGGAGCTTCTCAGCTGTTTGTTCACACGAATTCTTCGAATGGCAGTAAATGATACCAGTTTGTTCTTTGTATTTGGTCTTGATGTTCTTTTCAATGTCCTTCATAAAGTCTTTATCCTTCGGTAAGACTTCATAGTATAAGTTGGTTCTGTTGAAACTTTGCTTCAAGAAGATTGGCTCAACTAACTTCAAGTTATGAATTATATCCATTCGAACTTGATGATTTGCGGTAGCTGTCAATGCCATGACTGGAATATCAGGATATTGTTGCTTAAAAATGGAAAGAGCCTTGTAATCAGGCCTGAAGTCATGACCCCAGGAGCTGACACAGTGCGCTTCGTCGATAACAATCCTGGCCAACTTCTTCTCTCTATACAATTTGGCTATTGCATTCTGCGCCTGTTTAGAAGCACTTATCATCTCAGGAGAAAGATAAACCAAGTTTAACATGCCATTGACAAACAAATTAAATGTTGTCTTTCTTTCTTCTGAAGAGCCTTTGCTGTTGATCATGCCTGCGGGAATGCTCTTTTCCCATAAATGCTCCACTTGGTCCTGCATCAATGAGATCAATGGAGACACAACGATAGTAGTGCCACTGGTTTTACCAGCGTTTACCACAGCTGGTAATTGATAACACAATGACTTACCGCCACCGGTTGGCATTAAGACAAACGTGTCTTTTCCA
This sequence comes from Williopsis mrakii, assembly GCA_003706445.3. Taxonomy (NCBI): domain Eukaryota; kingdom Fungi; phylum Ascomycota; class Saccharomycetes; order Phaffomycetales; family Wickerhamomycetaceae; genus Williopsis; species Williopsis mrakii. The sequence goes on from PPLH03000038.1 coordinate 28,526, forward strand.
GAGAGAGTTCCATTAACAGCCTCCAATTGATTTGGTCTGAATGACGTCAACTTGAACACATCTCTTAACTTGCCAAACACTTCTCGCGTCCATGGATAAGTCTCCCCGGGTAGTGGGTCATTTGCCAGCAGCTCGTCAAACTCAGGGTCACCCATTTGTGTTTCAATGTCTGGTGAACTTGGAACTTCGTCATAATCCACAACAGTTGGCAATACCCTTGGAGGTGCCATGTCCATGTTATCGATATCGCTATCAGAGTTGATCTGAACAGGCTCCTGGGATGGTAGAATCTCTCTTTCATCATCGAAATTGTCCTCAATATCCACTTCTTCAAAATCATTATCATAGAATGGTGTATGTTCAGATCTGATTGATACTTCATGTTCACTAGGATCTATAGCATGTGCTGTGGTATTCTGGATTTCTTCGATATCACTTGAAAATTCTTCAGCTTGCACTCTGTTGGAATCTGGTTCAATGTCATCCGCTTCCGAATCAGAATCGCTAAAATTTCTCAAATTTAGCAATTCGCTCTGTGAAATTCTACCCAGCTGATAGATAGTCTCATCATCAGAAGGTTCAATGTGCTCAGAAGCATCAACAAATTCTTCATCCTCAGATTCTTCATCCTCGCCTTCGTAGACAACAAAATCTCCCAATTCCTTCCTGATCTCATCTTCATCCTCAGGATCACTTGTGACAAGTCCATCCATCGTATGTATGCCTTCATCTTGGTCATCCTCCTCTTCCATTTCAGCATCAATCTCTTGCTGGTGAAGATCGGGAATATCTTGATCCAAGGTATCCTGATCCATAGGCTCAACTGCTCGTGGATTATTCTCAGGAATAATAGAGTCAGCAATCTCAAGCTGTGGATTTTTCAGCATACTCAATGGGGTTGATTTTCTAAGCGGTGGTTCTATTCTTGAAGTAACTGATGTGTCTGGAACTTGCAGTCTGCTCTCAGTGGTCTCATTAGATGAAGTGACAATCTGTGCAGCCTTGGCTCCAAAGGAATTAAGCTGTGCTCTGACTCTTGCTTGAGCGGTTTCGAGTCTCTTAAGTCTTTCATGGAGCTCCAGACGCCTTTTTCTCTTGTTATCTTCTGACAATGCAGTGGTAGTTTCAATATCAAGAGTCTGTACTAGTAAAGAGATTCTCTGTTCACAGACTTGGATATAACTTCTCTGTAATCCTATCTGCTGATCCCTATCGTCCTTACATTGGATGGCTGATGTTAAAGGAGTAATAGCGTCCTCCTTGTATTGTACGATTTTTTTAGTGGTATCCATATGAAGATCATCCTTCATTGTGGAAGATTCAAAATCGTTATCATTAAAGTCGTCTTCGTCGTTAAAATCATTGACAAAGTTGTAATTTGAAGACAACCTCTGTCTCTTGATCACCGTGTGGATCGGTTCTGTAATTGTTCTTCTCTTTGGAGGCAGTTCATTACTTCCGTCATCTTCAAACGTTAGATCAATTACTGCAGCGGGTGGCTGTTCTCGCTGTCTCATGGGTATCGTAATCGGTGCCCTGAACTGTGGTTCCGGGGATGAACGTGCATTACCCTCCGAGGATCTGGGTAAAGAACTCTCTCTTCTTGCAACACGTAGCCCTGAAGTCCTCGTTGGTTTCACCGATGAGTTCATCAATAGCGCCAAGTCTGGCCTTTGTTCCTTATTCTCCTCGTCAGATTCAGATACTCTTGGAGCTGTGGCATCATTCTGATCATTCCGTACGCGTACGGTGATGTCTACCAAGGGATTCCGACTAGCGATGTTGGCTCTAGAATCCTTGAGCCAGGTCGTCTGGGCTTTCAAGTTATTCCTCATCACGTACCAATGGTGCCATACACGCAGGGAGAGAACAATGGTTTGAAGCCAAAAGAACTAAAGTGAGATGACGAATAGTAGAAGAATAGTAGAGTGACAATAAGACCACCAATAACTTTACAAAACCCCACAGGTTTTTGGCCTCCTTGTAAGTTTGATTTCCCGCCTCCCACAATCCATCACTGATCTGTTTACAATTCAGATCAAGATGCCTCAAACGCTCATAACGCAATGTTTATTAGTGCCGAAGTTTGCTCTGCTTCGCTGTTTTGCGCGTAAATTTCAGTTTCGCGAAATTTACGCGTTTTCGCGTTTCAGAGTTCGAGGTTCCTTGGGGGCTGCCAAGGTCATTGCTGTGTGCTCTTACATTTGGATATTGGAGCAGAGTATAACATTTGCGGAAGGGATGACCACTGAACGTACATCTGAAAATCTTCCTTGGTATGTTCTATGACTTTTCGGCGCTTGAGATAATGTACTAACGGCAGCAAAGGGTTGAGAAGTACCGCCCAACCACATTAGATGATGTGTATGGTCAACCCGAAGTTATTGACACTGGTGAGTTTATTGGTATCTTATAGTTGAGGAATCCTACTAACAAGTTTAAAAGTCCGTCGTTTCGTTCACGATGGGCGTTTGCCGCATTTGCTGTTCTATGGTCCACCGGGTACAGGTAAGACATCTACGATTGTCGCCCTTGCTCGTGAGATTTATGGCTCTAACTATAAGAATATGGTATTGGAGTTGAACGCTTCGGATGATCGCGGTATTGATGTTGTACGGAACCAAATCAAAGATTTCGCCAGTACGATGCAAATCTTTAGTAAAGGATTCAAGTTGATTATTCTGGATGAAGCTGATGCCATGACCAATGTTGCTCAAAATGCACTTAGAAGAATCATCGAAAAGTATACTAAAAACACAAGATTCTGTATCTTAGCTAATTATGCTCATAAGCTGAACCCAGCTTTACTATCTCGTTGCACGAGATTCAGATTCAGTCCGTTGAGTGAAGACTCTATCAAGGATAACATGCGAAGAGTTATCATCAACGAACACTTGAAAATCGGCGATCACGCTCACTCAGCTCTTTTGAAACTCTCCAAGGGTGACATGAGAAAAGCTCTTAACGTATTACAAGCCTGTAAAGCTGCTACAGATGGTGAGATCACCGAGGAAATGATTTATGAAAGTGTTGGCGCGCCACATCCAAAGGACATTGAAACGATACTCGATTCAGTATTGAAAGATGACTGGAGTACTGCTATTGCGACCTTCAATAAAGTCAAGCAGCTTAAGGGGTTGGCATTGATTGATCTCCTACAGGGTTTCGTGGAGATCCTGGATCAATTCGAATTAAAAAGTAGCACGAGAGCTTCCATTCTCAGAGGATTGGGAGAAATCGAGTACGCAATCTCTAAAGGCGGCAACGAAAAGATACAGAGCAGTGCTAGTATTGGTGTCATTAAGCAGAGCCTTGAATTGGAGAGTTAGATAGTACTTAGAAAGTTTTCAGCATTCCGCTGATTATTGTTTGATATTGGGTTTCTGTTATAATTAGAGGACCAATTATATGGAGCACTACGCTATGGTTGTCTGTTCACATCTTCGGGTTTACTCGTTGTTATAGCATTTCAAGCTGAAGACTTCGACTGATCTTGGTGCATATCGAAAAAGCATTTTAATTCAATTGTTTAGGTCAGGTAGTATCCTAAAACTTTCTCATGAAAGCGAAATAGCAGCTCACTAATATTGTCATTCTTTTTCCAAGAGGTGAGTGACTGGGATACAGATATAATCTTTCAACCACAAAACCAAAAGCATCAAAAAAGAAGAGAATGGGCTCATCCAGAGGCAGAGAGTTCGCATGCTGGGAGAATGGATCTTCAAGATTCCAGCAACAGTTCCCACTACGCTTGACATGGCCCGAAACATGAAAGTCTTAAGATCTTAATCTCGCCCTCCATGTTCTATGATAAAAAAGGGTCAGATCTAAAGAAATGGTGTAGCTTATTCACTACAGCTGGGCTTAAAGAAGTTCACCAGAAGTTGGACAGCTTTCTTGAAGCTCTGTTGAACTTACAGAACTTCTGCCAACATGCTACAGACAGGCAGCCTTCCTGCTATAACGCTAGTAACTACGATGAAAGCTATATCTATTAATAAGTAACTATTTGATAACTGCGGCAAGAATTGAGGCTAAGGCTGAGTTTGATGATGATCCAACATATCGTGATTTATTTATAGTATTCCCGGATCTATCATCAAGTAATGCATCTAACTTGAATTCATATCAATTAAATGTAAAGGATGATATGTATGAATTTTTATAAAAAGTCAATGTAATACTTTCTCTGACATAAATCACAAAAAAATATAAAAAGACTTCATTTAATTTAGAATGTATGAAAGTTATAGTATTCTAAATACCGCTATTGTAATAACATTTGATGAGATCACTTGTGACTTAGGCTCTGTACTAAGTTCAGAGAAGACCAACAATAAAATAAAGATCACTACCATTCAATAAAGGGCATTGACAGGCCGCGCTGCGCACTGACTTATATGTCAGGACTCAGAGGGACTTATAGTTTCCACAAAAGAAAAACCCATGAAGCATCAGAACTTAGCATTACTTATACAACGAATCAGTGACGTAATGACATCTAGTGCACTCAAGATCATCATGATTCATCTCTCCCTATTAACAGGCATACTATTTGCATGCGGATGTTTATTCAGAGAGTTTTAGATGCAAATGACATGAATCACTATTCTTAAACTGTGAGTCTGTGACTGTGAGATATATCGATACCTGAAATACGGGAATCTTTAATATTATTTAACCCTTTTTCTTGTGTGGATGTTCTGCCATAGTGTTGACTTGAGTCTTGATTGAGGCCAAAGGAGACTGAAAAAAAAAACGAATAGGCCATTGGTGCTATAGAGTAAACATCTCTAGTAGTTCTAGCCTCTTAGCTCTTAGCCATGAAAACTGGATACTTGGGCACTGGGCAGTGAAAATTAATTCACGCTCTCCGATCCCTGAAGTATTCTCCGTCCTGAGGCTTGTCTTCCCTTGTTGCCGTCTCAGCACTCATACATAATTCATTACATGCGAGCTCTCTTTGGAACAACTTCAGAATCATCAAAACTGGGAAACAGCCAATGACTATTAATTACGTGAAGGGAAATCTACTTAATGTCACAATCCCATCTATTATCGTTCATTCGTGTAACACACGCGGTCATTGGGGTGGTGGTTTTGCATATCAATTAGCTCAATTGTTCCCACAGGCTGAAAAGCAATACGTTGAATACTGCCACAAGTTTGACGACTCATTGATTGGGAAGTCCTTATTGATCTTCACAGACAAGAGCGAGAAGGGTAATGAACTATTGAAAGGACAAGCTCACGCCATAGTGTGTCTTTTTACGAGTCGTGGCGGTGGAGGGAATCAGGACCCACCTGATGAGATCATTACGAACACCAAGAGTGCTATTGATGATCTGAAATCAAAAATAGACAATATGGCTGATTATCACTATGCTATAAACATGCCACAGATTAACTCTGGGATCTTTGAGGTCCCCTGGGAAAAAACTGAAGAAGTTCTGGAGAAGAGTGAGTTGGACTGCAATGTCTATGTTTTATAACCATCCAATCATAACCATTAATATAAAATACTATGAGAAAACCCAATATTGAAGAGAAAGCGTATCACTTATTATTGTAGCCCTCCAAGATAGCTTGATCGGCAACAAAACTAAAGCCCTCGAAAAATGAATTGTCCACATATCCATGCTGTAATCTAGATTTGATATGATACTCTCTTTCAACCTTCTTTGGGTTGAAATTTGGAACTTCTTCAATAGGGCCCACAGCGGGCGTGAATGGTGCCCTTGTTGATCTTAATTTGTTCCAATCGACACATCTGAAGAATTCATGATTCTTAAGGGCATCAAAATCCTCATCGAAATCAAATCTGTGTTCAGGTTTTCTTCTCAAGAGTTTCTTAATGAGATCCTTGGCAGACCTGGAAAAGTATTCTGGTATCAGTGCATTTCTTTTCATTAGAGTACGGATGAGGGAACGCCTATCATTACCATGGAATGGAAGATCGCCGGTAATCATGTCAAACATCAGAATACCAAAGGACCACCAGTCTGCCTTATATGAGTATTCACTACCCATAAGGACTTCAGGTGCACAATATTGAGGAGTACCTAAGATTGATTTACATTTCTCTTCTTGTGTTGAAAGACCAAAGTCTGTAAGAATAACATGGCCCTCTGCGTCAAGCATACAATTCTCCGGTTTCAAGTCACGATAAACCACACCGACGGAATGTAAGTGGTGTAAAGCGTCGGCGATCTCAGCTAGGTAGTAAGCTGTTCTGGACTCATTGTGATGGAATATGTGCATCTGTGTGAACAACTCACCGCCTTGGATGAATTCTAATATGAGATTAATCTGTTCGTCATCATGGAAAGCGTAGAAGAGTTTAACGATACCGGGATGATTGACAAGCGCGAGAATATCACGCTCATTTTTTTGGTTCTTCAACATGGTCTTATCCACAGAGATTCTTGCCTTTTTAATGCTTTTCTTAGCATAGTATTGACCCGTATGGATATCCTTAACAAGATGGACCAACCCAAATGAACCAAATCCTAAGATAGTGATTTGCTCGAAATCGTTAATCGTTCTTTGCGTCAAGTCCTTCGAATAATCAGTGATCAGTAACTCCTCTGCATTCTTTTGCAACGATGTGATGGAGAGCTTCGAACGCACAGAGCTTCTACGTCTTACGAGGCCAGAGCCCTGCATGACGGCATCAGTTGTGGTAGCAGCTGTAGTGCTCATCATTGGAAGCGTATCTTCGTATTCGCCTTCTGAGTCTGTGTCAATTGCACAAGGATATTGTATGAAATCCTGGGACATGGTAGGCCGTATTTATAGGATCGCAGAGATGTTTATGAAGCTATGAGAACAATTCCTCGTTATGAGAGGATCGTGATTCAGGTTGAACAAAATGATGTGAATCTGGAGGAAGAGATCTCCTGTCAGATTTTTTTAGTAGCAGTATGATAGAGTTCCTGCGTAGCTCTATATCTGGCACGCAAACCAATGTTTCGTGAATATGCCAGCGTCGATAGTACCTTCTGAGAGAATAAATCGAGAAAATGTCCTCAGATAAAAAAAATGTGTTGTGTCTTGGAAGAACGGTTACTCTGGGCAGTCTTGATTGATGAAAGTGTAACACGCAGGAGCTTGTTTCACGAACTTTGCCAGAAAATATAAGAGAGTTTTGTTGTTTTACATAATCTCATCGTCCTCTCTTTTATTTTGCAAATGCAGCACGTTGAAGTGTGCAAAAGCCACTGGAGAGATCTGTGTGCTGGAGATCTGTGCCCAGGAAAAGCATAGTGATGATTTATGCACTACAACTTGATACTCTGTGCTGTGCACAATGCACAGAAACACTGACGAGCCAGCTTTACCACTTTAACTTTATATAGTTAGGCTTTAGAGTTGTCGTCTAGAAGACAAGGGCGAAGAAAACGTAGAGCCATATATGGACAATATATCGCAAAAGAAACAGAAGGACCGTCAAGTCTCAGCTTTTAGGGACAATGCACACCAGTGCTCTTACCGTTTTAATTCAACACTTCTCTTCCTGATTGTACAACATTTTAAGTGAAAAGATGTCACTAATGATTTGTGGTCTATCACATTTCCCTCGTGCGTACTCCGGGCCGCTGTAGAAGAAGAATTCCGCCTTTCCTTCGTTCCCTGGACAACCAAAAAAGAATTAGAACGCACACACGCCAGACTGATATTCACTCACTATATACAATTCACACGATACCATCGACGTTCTGATCGACATTGATATCATCCTATTTCTGAATTGGCTCTCTTCATTAACGGTTCTTCACCCAAGCCTTTAACACAGCCGTCGCAAAACATAATACCCACAGGCAACATACCGATGTCGACCACAGCATCACCGCACCATATTTCCTCGTTCGAGGGCAATGCTCTCTCTTCGCTACGTATAATAACTATAACAGCATCATCTACATCCCTTGCGTTCTGCCTCCTCTCGATATACCTTTTCCTTGCCATAGAGCCTTCGAAAAGGGTTTTCAGGCACCAGCTGATTATATTCCTCATAATAATGGACTTTTTCAAAAGCGTGGCGGTAATGTTATACCCTATAATAGCAATAAGAAGAGGTGTGCTTCCAAAAACCACGGTGAACGTTCTGGGCTTTATCACAGCACTCACTATTGAGGCTGGTGATTTGGCGATCTTATCTTTCGCTATACATACTCTTTTGACAATTTTTTATCCTCAGAGGCCAGGTGGACTATACTTCCTGAGATATTATGTCTTCTGGTCGTGTATACTAATCCCTATACTTCTCGCTTCTCTTGCTTTCATTAACGATGTGGGATACTATGCTTTTGACGTATGGTGTTATCTTCCAATATCTCCCATCTGGTACCGAATGGCCCTGAGTTGGGGCCCACGTTACTTTATCATGCTGGCCATCTTGATTATCTATTGTTCCATCTATTTCTATGTGACGAACGAGTTGAACATGATGGAATCTCAGATATCTCATGAGTCTTGGTTCACTAGAAAGATGAACACATTCTTGGGTAGAACCGAGAAAGAAAAGGACATGGATATCATCCATCAGTTGCAGCTTGATACTAACATGAAGCTTACAAATCGTTATAGAATCATTGCCAGACAGATGAAGGTCATTTTCCTCTATCCAATCGCTTACTTTTTGTTATGGATCTTTCCTCTGATTCAGAACTCCATGAACATAAGAGGCGAAGTGAACTTTGGTATTACTTGCATTGTTGCCGTCATCCAACCTCTCAATGGCTGTATTGACTCCCTGGTGTTCTTCTATAGAGAGAAACCATGGAAATTGACAGCATATCGTTCGAACGACAGTTTGGAGTTGAGTGCTTGGAGGCGCTGGTGTCAATGGTTACCGCTGTTTGAGATCCCACTGACGACTGTGGAATTGACGTCTGATTCCAAGAGGAATACCACAGATGAAGATGATATCAGTATGGACTTTCTGGATTTCTTGAAACAGGGTCCTACAGGCTCAGCTTGAATACTCTTATTATGTTTCTTTTAATGACATGCCATGACTCTTATGCTCTTTATTATCGTCAATCTATCATCATCTCATCACTGTCCTCGCTTGGATTATTCTCATAATAGCCACCATAAGCGTTGTTCCACTTGTTCATTGTGCTCATTCTATTCATCAGAGCACCATTGTCCGCTCCATTCGCAAAGTTCGTATCAATATCATCTGTAGCAGCTGCATAAACATCATCAATCATCATATCATCATCATTTGTGTTGATACTCACTTTATTCTTGAACCCAACACCCCTCACCCATAGCAACCATCTCTCATATACAACCATCCAGGGGTCTCGGTACTTCACCACCTCTTTCCCAATAGAGCCATTCCCTACGCCTATCACGCTCTTCATGAAGTGTTCCCTTTTCATAGGGATCATCATCAAGTCAGGGATGATCAACTCGCCATCAGTATAGAACTCAACGTGCCTGGAGGAGTCCAAGACGTCTCTATCATCCTGGTTTAAAAGCAAGAACTCATCGATACTCGGAATGTACTCCTTGTACTGCGTCGATATAGGCTTGTTTTGCTCACAAGGTGGGATTGTCTGGGAGTCTGTGAGGTCAAGAGAGTCAAAGTTCTCAAGAACTCTCTGTCGTTTGATGTTAAACTGCCTGATATCATTGATTGTGGGCGAAAAGGCCCGTTTCTTGGCCGGTTGTTCCATTATTTTTCTATGAGCTTCAATAGAGTAACTGCATGAGAGTTTTCTTCTTTGTAGTTTGTAGATTGTGGTCTTGTCGTGAAGCGCCTTTTTAGTACTTTTGAAATAACGCCAATCCAGAACATTCGATCAACATCAACATCAACAACGTCGGAAAAATGTTCCACACACCACCAATAAGGACGTCGCACAAGGACGAGTCTATAGAGGAATCCTACTTGGACCCATTGGATTCGGTTGAGGATGGCACAGATTTTTCTGGCTTCAATTTGACCACTGGCACCGATATTGTGCTAAAGACTTTGATCAATGACTTCATGGTTGAGCTGAAGAAACCAAAATATGACAGGCCACTAGACGGCGAACAGCTAAGTGGTGAGTTCCAGCGCTTTTATGATCAACTGGGCCGGTCTATGGTAGATGGGTCGAAAGCGAATGGCAATAAGGTGGAGAAGGGGGAGGATATAACATGTTCATTGCTCTATGATAGACTGTTTAAGAGATTCAAGGACGACATTGGGATAAACGATTATATCAAGAAAAAATCATCCTTGCTGGCAAGAATCGAGATTGACTACAATCGGCTACTGGATACTAACCTACAATTGGACCGGTTTGCCAACTCCTTCAAAGCATTAGATGAGTACAAGACGCCAAGAGAGAAGCTACTGGAGATCCAATCTATTCATAGTTCCGTATCGGCCGAGGTAGAATCTCAGGTGAACGAAGTCAATGGTGATCATATACTGCCTATATTGATCTATCTTATTCTCAAAAGTGATGCTGATGTTTACTTGAACTACGTCTATATCAAAAGATTCAGAAACCATAAGACACTCAAGGGGGCAGAAGTGTACTACTTGACTAACATAGAAGCGGCCTTGATGTTTATTCAATGTTTGGAGTTGAAAGAGCATGATGTAATAACATTAAACGATAAAGAGAAGGAAATACTACTCAAATCAAAGTCATTTGATCATGAAAAACAGATTTTGGAACCAGCCAGGCCACAAAGTCCGTTTGATTTGGGTAGATTAATGAACAGACTAGACATCGATGATTTGAACCCAATTAATAGACTGATGAAATGGAGACATGCAAATGCAAAGCCTCTACAAAGCTCAGTAGAAGAAAGGTTGAAGGGTCAGTTGAATGCAACAACAACAGCCCTTACAAGAGAGCTGGACGAAAAGAGACAAGTAGAGTGCCATTCTATCGATAGAAATAAGTTCATGGGAAGGAAGTTTGAAGATATGAACATAACAGAGCTGAGGGAGATGTTCGATGACTATATGATGTTAGTCGATAGTAGAAAAGCCCAGGATTAATTATAGGCCATCGCTATTACGCTACTGCAATGCTAGATAAACACTGAGGTACACATTACATACTACAATACAGTATAGTACAATTGTTCATTTTCTAACATAAGAGAGACCTTGTAGGCCGTTATTAAAGCACCAAATACTTGAAGTCAATCCTTAATTATCATCTTCAACTTGTTCTCCAACACATATTGGACATCATCGTCATTAACAATTTCTTCACCTGGTTCATCACCTTGTCTAATAAACACTCGGAATGGTTTAACGTCATCGTCATATATTCTCGTTACGATCTTTTCCTTTAATTGTGGGAATGTGGTGGTGTTGGCTAGCAGAAGGGCAAAGATATCATCACGATAGAAAAATTTCAACTTCACTGATTTTGGTTCAGAGGCATTCAAAGTCTTCACCGACTCTTCTTTCACAATAGTCCGTTCTTGCTCTTCTGAATCTATCAAGTGGTCCAATTCATGCTTTACGTCAAACAACGACTTCACAAATTGACAATGGGAGATATATGCAGGCAGGGAAATCAACTCCTTAACGTATTCATTCAAGTCCACCGTTCTTTTTTGTGTAATTTTATCAGTGACATACGTAAGTGGGCCTGGAATAAATGGTAATATTCTTTTCTGGGACCCACGACCAGCTTCATCAGGAAACAACTCCAATAGCTTGATCTGGAAATCGTAGAAATCTTCATAATAACGGCAAAGGGATCTCTGTTCACCATTACTCATATAAGTCGACATATGGAACCAATATCTTCCTTGATCGACATGGAATGAATCCACCGACGAGTCCACGATATGCGGGAGACTTTCATCAACCTGTGCATCATCACTGAACCTGTCTGTGGGGTCTGAAGATTGCACCGGCGTACTGACATCACCTAGAGGTATCGACGAAGCTTTATATTTGGCATTCTTATTCTTCCACTCATCAACTGTCGGCAAGCCAGCTCCATTGATATCATCCGTAACATCATTCTGTGAAGAGTTCCCCGTTGTAATGTCAATTACACCAACATAGCTCACTGGAACAAGGCCAGGACCACCCAAACGATCGATAGGCTTCGCAATGAACCATTCATAGCTGTGATGCGCACACAAGATGATATTTTCACCAGCGTGAACATCTAATTCATCAGGACGTTCAGCTTTGAAATCGTACAAGACAATAGCATACAACGTACTGGATCCTGTTGACTTTGTAGAGTTATGGGAGTCCACCGAAAGCTTCTTGTCATGTGGTAAAGTCTGTGACATGCTCTGTTGCGAGGTTGAATTTATAGGTCTTGTCTTACCAAACACTTCGAAGTATGGGACGGGGACCATACCACGTACATTCGTAGATGGATTGCAGGCTTCATACCACTCAGGATCGTCCTCGTTGCCAATTACATGGAAGAAATCACCCTTTTTAAATTCCAGTTCCCCTGGGCCTTGTGGTTTATAATCATAGAGGGCCTTGATGACCTTCTTTGGTGATTGTAACAGGTTATTACTGGTTATGTTCAAGTCATTTATGGAGGAAATTGAAGTGATCTTTTCGCTTATTGGGGAGGATATCGACGATGATTTGGTCTTCTCTCTCAGTGATTTTCTCAAGCCCTGGTTCTATGTCAGTACGCATGTCGTCATTAGTGGTTGGGATGGTGATGGGGTCAGCAGACCATGAAAAAGCCATCTAAAGAAATCGTGATCTGGACCCATTTATCACGAGCAAAAAAGATAATTAGAATACCCACTTTAATCATCATAAACGCTAAAATCAGGAGAGAGTTTTACAAGATATATTGGTGTTTCACCGCAGCATTTGAGGAGTCGTTGGAATTCCATCAAAAAATTGAGAACATCCAGGCAGAAGCGGACCGAAATTTACGCAGGAAATTCTACTCACAGGCGGAGATCATCTCAAATGTAGGACAAGTGAGGGATATTGTCCACGTAATTCTGAGAATACCAGTATTTTAGATCAACTCTTTCAGTTCACGACCACGTTGATCTTAAAGCTGCAAATTAGCGCGTACACGGTGCATGTCTGTATATATAATATTTGACTATGCATGTATACTGCTATTGTCCATGACTCCATGTGACTTGAAGTTGACCGCTGTGTTGTTCCGCCTTCCTGTGCTGGATTACGCTTGAACATCAAAAACTGTAATGTTCATAGCTTCTCAAGATACCTGGCATCAGGGGACGGGAGGATCCCTCGCTTCAAAGTTTCTCAAGAATCAATCCCATGGCTTGTTTAGTAGACTTATAAATTTGAATACCTGTATTTAAACTTTAGTGCAATGCTTAGTAACTTCATTTCTGGCCATGTGCCACGAACTTCAACATCGTTCTAAACGCGAAAGCAATAAGTCTGAACTTCAAAAGGTCATTAAAGACGATGAACTCAAAAATCCTAAAGAGCTTAAATCTAAGGTTTAGCTTGATTCCATCAACGCTCAGCAGCGATGGCTGTTTAAGGTTGACTTGCTTGCCATCCTGGTATTCCTTGACAGCAGCGCGAGCTTCCTCTGGCTTATCAGTAATGAAACTCTTACAATCCAATTTGTATCCAATATCAAAGTCCTCTTGGGTATTAAGAGTCCAAAGATAGAGTGATACCTTATTGGGCTCCATGATATCCTTGTACAATTTCGCAAACTCAGGTGCCATAGTAGCCAACGTCATCAGTGAGATAGCCTTCAATTGATATTCCAATGGCAATGACAGGGAGTACCTGAGAAAATATGAAGCGATGGTGGGTGAGATGGTGATGTTTATCACTTCAAAGCCATTCAACAGCCCTGACTTATAACCATATTCGTAAAAGTTCAATTTCCACAGTCCAAAGACGATTCTACCCTTCCAATAGTCGAGGTCATCATGCACATCTAGCAGAGCTCTATGGATCTTAGAAAGGACCATAACTGGGTTATTGGCTTTGATATCCAGCATCAGTTTTACACCCTCTTTATTTCTGACCCATTGTAAGAGTTCTAATAGGGTTAACATTTGTTGTGTTGGGTCTTGTTTATTGGTCAGTTGTTTCAATTCCTCCACAGTGGACCCGCTAATGACGACATCCTTGTCATAGTTTCGTCCAGTCGTAGGGTCCTGGTCATATTAGTATTATCTTCAACGATGAATAGAGTGCACACATACATGGTTTATCATAACGACACCATCATGGGATATTTGGACATCTATATAAAGGTTAGAATAAGAATTGGTAAAGGGGCAAATTTGTTCACATACCAGTTTCAAGACACTTAACATTAACGTCGATGGCTCCCTGGAAAGCCTTCAGAGTGTTTTCAGCGAATTTTGCCTTATAGCTAGTTGAGGCTGTTAGTCAAGTGATGACGATGAGATGAACGGATAGAGAGGCTCACCCTCTATGAGCCGTGATTTCTGGGTTAAACATTGTGGCCAATAAGATGTGGAAATGAATTGAGATCTGATTCAACTCCTATGAATCAGTGGAGTCTTTCACACAGAAGTGAAATTTGAACAGATCGCTAAGATGTTGCAGAGATTGCTTGGAGAGGAATGATGAAAAGATTTCCAATGGCACGTTTTGGCCTAAAATTATATACAGTAACAGAATTCCCAAGCCGGTAGCTGCACGTCAGATAAAGGCGCATAATCCGCAAATCTGTTCCAAAAAGAAACTTGATTTCGCAACTTATGAAAAGGGCGCACAATTCATCCAAATAAGGAATGTCATAATTTCGAGCGCTTTCTTTTTATGTCAAAATTTCATCTTTTTCTCGAGAAGTGTCTGACTATTTTTTGAGCTCTCGCAAACATTAAAGACCAATTTTAGAGAACAAGGAAGGCCATGTCACTAATTATAGAGGCCGGTGGCCACTTTGCACATGTCGTCATAGACAACAGAGCCATAAGTGGAATCATGGGGTGGGTATTTTGTCTCGTTACGAGAATCTTGCCAGTGCTAACATTCAAAAAGGTCCATCTCCATCTCATTTTGGATTATTGTGTTCATGCCACAAATCTATGAGAATGTATGTATGATGCAACAAACTTTTTCTGATAAGAGGCTAACATTTTGAAGTGGGCAAGAAAGAGCTCAGAAGGTCTTTCACTTCTTTTTGTCGTGCTCTGGCTTGCCGGTGACGTATTTAACGTATTAGGTGCAGTATTGCAACACGTCCTACCCACCATGATTATCCTCGCTGTGTACTACACTTTGGCAGATTTGATCCTCTTGGGACAAATTTTTCTGTATGGTGATGGTTCTCAAGTGGATGCCGTCCATTTATCTCCTGCGAATCCATTGACTGAGAACATCTTCGACGAGATTAGACATGATGTCTTGGGTGAATCTGACTCAGCGTATACTTCTCTCTCCTCAGACTTGGAAGCACAAAGGAAATCTGCATCATCAAATAGATCACTTTTGGTTCAATGTGGATTGATCTGCCTTGTTATCCTTTCAGGATTGTTAGGGTGGTTCTTCACTTATAATCCAGACGATTCCCCAAGTGAGCCAGATTTGACATTCGATCCAACGGCCCAGTTTTTCGGATGGTTGAGTGCTGCTCTATACCTAGGTTCTCGTATGCCTCAGATTTTGCTGAACTATAAGAGAAAGTCATGTGAAGGTATCTCATTTTTGTTCTTCCTCTGTGCATGTTTGGGTAATTTGACATACGTGATCTCCATTTTGTCAGTAAGCGTGGACCCATATTTCCTACTGGTCCAGTCAAGTTGGCTTGCGGGATCTATTGGTACTTTATCCATGGATTTCGTCATCTTTATTCAGTTCTTTGTGTACAATTCCGATGAAGATGATGGTTCAGTTGATGAGATCAGTGACTGATTCTTTATTCCAAATGACATTAAAGCTTTTTATAGCATCTAAAATCATTTTTATATTGTTGAGTATTATAGAGACCAATGACAATAGTGTTTTGCTATCTTAACCTCCATTCCTGCTGCGAATACCTAAATTACCGACATCCAGAACATTCCACATCCCGAAGACCAACGCGTAGAAAATCCGCAGACGCGTCAGTCATAACCAGCAACAAACTAGAATCGACTCAAGAGAAACAAGATGAGCAGCGCAAGACCTGAGTTGAAGTTCTCTGATACATCAGATGAGCGATCATTCTACAGGAAATATCAAAAGCTTCCGACCAAACCTGCAAATACTTTAAGAATCGTGGATAAAGGTGATTACTACAGCGTGTTTGCTGAAGATGCCCAATTCATCGCTGAGCTCATCTACAGAACTACTTCTGTGATAAAAGAGTCACAAGGCGTCCAGTACGTGACATTATCAGCTGCTGTGCTATCCAGCTTGCTACAACAGTGTCTATTTGGGAAGGGACTTAAGGTCGAGATCTATGATAAGGCCTGGGAGCTGATAAAGTTTGCGTCTCCTGGTAACATTGAGAGTGTTGAGGATTTGTTCAATACGTCAGAGATTGAGAGTGCGCTGGTCGTTGTTGCCCTGAAAGTTTCAAGTAAGAAAGAAGGCAAGACTATTGGATTTTGCTTTGTGGACACCAATACCAAAGAGATCAGTATATCGGAGTTTATGGATAACGATCTATACTCGAATTTAGAGAGTTTATTGATCCAAATAGACGCTAAGGAAGTTGTGATCCAATCTCCATCATCTAGTGAGGACCCAGACTATACAAAGCTGGTCGGTGTCATCGATCGATGTGGTGCATCTATCACAGAGTTGAAACCTACGGATTTTGGTAACAAAGACATCGAACAAGACTTGGCGAGGTTGATTGGCGATGAGCTAGTATTAGCAGTTGGTGAAACTTCAAAGAGTACTGTTGGTCTAGGCGCTGCATCAGCAATTCTACAGTATTTGGGATTGCTCACAGATGACTCAAATTTTGGAGGATACAAGTTGAAGAATCACATCTTGAACCAGTTCATGAAGCTAGACTCTTCAGCATTGAAATCATTGAACTTGTTCTCTCAGACCAAATCCAACACAAGCAAGAATTCGAGTCTCTTTGACTTGCTGAATCACTGTAAGAGTGTTGGAGGTGTTAGGTTGTTACACCAATGGATCAAACAACCCTTGGTAGATCTTGATGAGATTACAGCTCGCCATCAGTTGGTGGAAATGTTAATTGAAGACACAGAAATAAGAACCATTTTACAAAGTGAACTGCTACCTGCCATTCCAGATGTCAGAAGATTGAACAAGAGGTTGATCAAAGCTACACATGCTAATTTGGAAGATGTTGTCAGAATCTATCAATTTTTGATCAAAGTTCCGGATATCATTGATCTCTTGGAAGGTAAGAATAATGAACTGGAGGATGAAGAGCTAAAGATGCTAATAGATGTTACATGGACAGCACCAATCACGGAAAGTTTCACCCCCTTAATGAAACTCCAAGAGATGGTAGAAACAACTGTGGACCTAGAGAGTTTGGATCGTCATGAATTTGTCATTAAACCTGATTATGACGAACAATTATTGGAGTATAGACAGAAATTGGACGATATTGAGAATCAAATCCGATCCATTCATCAAGAAGTTGCATCTGAGTTAGGATTAGACCCGGATAAGAAGCTGAAGTTAGAACTACACCAGAACCATGGCTGGTGTATGAGGTTAACACGTACGGAGGAACGCTCAATCAGAGGGAAATCTAAATTCATTGAATTGCAAACCGTGAAGGCAGGAGTTTTTTTCACAACGCAAAAGATGCGTGAGATTAGTGCAGAGTCCATTGACATTCAGCGTAAGTATACCCGTCAACAGGCTTCTCTTGTGAAAGAGATTGTGTCTATTACAGCTACCTATGCACCGGTGCTCGAGAAGCTGGCCTTGGTTTTTGCACATCTTGATGTTCTTGTCTCATTTGCTCATGCTTCTGCGTATGTTGCAATGCCATATGTTAGACCAAAGATGCATCCGATGGATTCCAAAGACGGCCGCACCGTATTGAAAGAAGCCCGTCATCCATGTGTGGAAATGCAGGACGAAGTTACCTTCATCGCTAATGACGTGGAATTAATCAAACAAGATACAGAATTCTTGATTATCACAGGCCCAAATATGGGTGGTAAATCTACCTATATCCGTCAATTGGGTGTGATTGCACTTATGGCACAAATTGGTTGTTTCGTTCCTGCAGCTGAAGCTGAGCTGTGTGTATTTGATGCCATTTTGGCAAGAGTTGGTGCCGGTGACTCCCAACTAAAGGGAGTTTCGACATTCATGGTTGAGATGCTTGAGACTGCATCTATTTTGAAGACTGCAACTGCAAACTCTTTGATTATAATCGATGAGTTAGGTAGAGGTACGAGTACCTATGATGGTTTCGGTCTTGCCTGGGCAATCTCTGAGTTCATTGCAGACAAGCTACACTGTTTCACATTATTTGCAACGCATTTCCATGAGTTGACAAGATTAGCTGAGAAGATCTCTACAGTGAAAAACTTACACCTTGTGGCACATGTTGATGGTCAATCAAAAAGTTCTCAGGACATCACCCTCTTATACAAGGTGGAACCAGGTATTTCTGATCAATCCTTCGGAATACATGTCGCAGAAGTTGTCAATTTTCCAAAGAAGATAATCTCTATGGCTAAGAGGAAAGCATCTGAACTTGAAGGATTGGATAACGACACGCAGGACCCATATGTGAATCATAAGAGAACCAAATGCTCTCAAGAGGAGATCTCAGAAGGGTCAGCTTTGCTGAAAAACATCTTGAAGGACTGGAGAAGTAATGTTGATTTGAAGAATGGTACAAGTGAAGAGGCCGTCGCAAAGCTGAAATACTTGGTTACCGTTGCATACAAGGAAGAAGTCGAAGCTAGTAAATTTCTCCAGGAGGTTCTACAATTATGACGTTATCTAAATAAATGATGCTTCACTTATATAACTTATCGTATTGATCAGCAACGTATTTGATCAAGTCATGCGCGATAGCATTTTCAGGTGGCAAGAACCAGTCTTTCTTGGATCCTCCTAACATCTCCTTGACCTCTGCAATGTCAACCCATTTAGCATCATGAAGCTCAGGGTCATGACCCAAGTTGATTACCTCATTGGACCCGTTCAAATCCACATAAACCACGCAACCAATCATGAGATTAGCTGGATATGGCCAAGGTTGACTCTTCAATATTTGAACCTCTGAACCTTTAACACCAGTCTCTTCCCACACCTCTCTCAGCGAAGCCAACTCGATTGTCTCGGAAGGTTCCATGAAGCCAGCTATACAACTATACATATTTCCAGGGAACCTCTTCCCACGCCCCAGAAGAACTTTGCTGAAGTCTCTAGAAGTGATGGCAGAGATGACAACACAATCGGTTCTTGGAAATGAAACGTTTGACACAGAGGCGTTCTTCACAGGACACCCCTGGCTCTTTGGAGAGGAACAAAGAAGTTTTGTACCAGCATGGATCGCTAATGTTCTCTGCCCACAGCCAGCGCAGAATCTATTACGATCCAACCAGTCCAAGTACATTTTTCCATGACTCACCATTGAGGCATCAAAGTTAGAGAGGTTGAAGATTGTACGTCTATCTGTGTATAACTCTAATCCTCCTTTGGATGTCAACGCATCATATTCCTCTTGACAGTGTGTCAAGTCAACAGCGAAGTATGGTAAACCAGCATAGTTCTTATACTGAACACCAGTAATACTTTCATCAACACCTAGGAAGGTCACACGGAAGCCATCAAGCTTTGCACCGGTCTTATTCTCCTCTAACCACTTCTCCAATAGCGGTAGCTCTTCATACTTAGCATAGTAGAGTTTGGATCCATCCTTATACCCCAACGGTGCACCTTTAGAGATAACAATGATCTTTGTTGATTTGTCTTTCAAGGCCAATTGGATGAACTCTTCATCGTCTCTCAAGAAGGAGAATCTATTAACAGTATCTTGCCCAAAGAAAATGTAGTTGTCCAGTTTAGGTGCTTCCATTGTCCTAACAGCACTGGATAAATGAGCTCTGACTTGCTGAAGACGTCGCATTTGTAATCCTTGTTTGTTCTTACGGGCGAACCAACGGCTTCGACACAGCCGGCGAATCCTTTTACCCCAGATTCTCCCGACCGAAGTTCTACAACAGATTAATTAACAAAATGACATCGAATTAAACAGATGATAGAAAGAAAATGTAAGTCGAACAGATCCGTTCCATCGCAGAACTTCACAGCCATGCTGGTTTGGAAAGTGACTGCTGTTGCTGCTGTTGTTGCTGCTGCTGCTGCTGTTGCTGCTGTTGTTCCTCAGGCCCCTGTACCGCTGGAATATCCAAAACATCAAATGCCGGTTTATTTAGAGAAAGTCTCATACGATCAGTCATATTGTAGGCCTCACTACTCCACTCCGAGATTCTGTTGCGAGAATCAGTTACAGGGGCAACTTTCGGTTCAACCTTCTTTTGTTCTTGATTTGGAACACCAAACGGAGCAAGCTCAGGGAGACGTGGTACCCCAATCTTATCAGGGATCTTCTTTGGATCAAGAGGTGGAAGGATTGACTGCTGCTGTTGAAGCGTCTGTGTAGATGCAAGGAATGGATCAAATTGAGTTTGGATTTGATTATTCACATCCAAGCCATTTGATCGTCTCTGTTGTTGTAACTGTTGTGCTTGTTGTAGTTGTTGATGAGACTCAGGTTCTTGCAATTGTTGCTGTGTTTGCTGCTGTTGTTGTGCTTGTTGGTCCTGTTGATCTTGATCATCCTTCTTGTCAGCGTCACCAGCAGCTCTTTGGACCAACATCTGTTGTTGCTTCTTCTGGACAGCCCAATCAAACACATAGTCGTATCTGTAGCCTTCCCTCAGGAAGAGATCTCTAAAGAGTCTTCTCAAGTATATATAGTCAGGTTTATCCTCAAATCTCAAAGATCTTGTGTAGTTCAAATAGTGTACAAATTCCACAGGGAGGCCTCTACCCAACACATCAGCTGGGGTAGACATTTTCTTCTCCATGATACGATCATATTTTTGTCTCTTTGTGACAGCCTTCAAACCTTGCCATGGCAAAGAACCTCTGCAAAAATAGATCAACACATAACCCAAGCTCTCCAAATCATCCCTTCTTGATTGCTCAATTCCCAAGTGCGTGTTTATACTTGCGTATCTTGCAGTGCCTGTCAAATTTTTGTTCTCTCTGTATGGGATATGTAAATGTGTTCTTGGGTCTCTAAACTTCTTAGCCAACCCAAAGTCAATCACGTTCACTTGACAACCTCTCTTGCCGATACCCATCAAGAAGTTATCTGGCTTCACATCTCTATGGATGAAACATCTCGCATGAAGATATTCCATGCGGCATAACAATTGGTCAGCCAACAGCAACACAGTCTTGTAGGAGAACTTTCTGTTGCAGTAGTTGAACAAGTCCTCCAAGGAAGGTCCTAATAAGTCCATTACCATAGCATTATAATCGCATTCCTTTCCATACCATCTCACAAAAGGGATCCCCACACCTCCACTCAAGGCCTTATAGACCCTTGCTTCGTACTCCAACTGTGGGTGTCTTGCGGTGACACTTTCCAACTTGATGGCAACATGCTCACCAGAGATGATATTTGTACCCAAGTAGATGTCACCAAAAGAACCACTTCCGATCTTTCGACCGATACGGTACTTTCTTCCAACTCTTAGATCCATCGTGTTGTCTGGACGGCTCTGATTCATTGGATCTGCTTATAGGTCAAAATACGATAAATATGGGTGCTGTTTATGGTCTGTGTGATGATTGTGTAGTGTCTTATGCAGACTCTTGTGCAGTGCAAATCAAGCAGTGACTCGCTCTACTTTCTTTGTATAATGTTTACCCCCTTGGTGACTCTTTATCAACGTCCAACGTAAACAAGATCAAAACACCAAAATCAGTTTGAAAACGACAACCAAAAATGATAAAAAACAACGGCTTTTCACAAGGCGGTTCACAGTATCCGTTTATTCGAGTGAACAATGAGCTTCAGCGACTCTTGTATGGCTCCTGTACCACTTCTCCTGGCTCAAATATTCTACTTTCGTCGCCGTCTCCCCAGGGGGGTTTCGGTTTCCCCGAAAGTTTTTTTTTTGTGGTTCAGCCGCCGGCGCGGGCGCAAAACGGAAGGGGAGAACCGAGGGCAGGACGTTGGCGGTCGGAAGTGCCATGGCTCTGGAAGTGTGGCCATTAAGAGGTGGTAACTTATATATGCGATCGATCAGGATACAATGGTCTAAACCATCGTTCTACAGAGAAGTACGTCCGAAATTGGAACTGGAAGGACACAATCAGGTTCTTGCCCCTACAGAAACGAGACACAATTAGTTTGAAGGAAAGAGAACAACAAAAGCGGTGGATCCAGAAAAGACTTATGAACACCATGTCTGAAAATAGGGACATCGAAGACTATGAAGCTCTTGTAGAAGACAACTTCAACGCTATAAACTTTGCCAATGATTTATTGATCGCTACAAACTCCACACATAATGAATTGGATATCTCGTCGGCTATCAAAAGGGTGAAATTCGACATTAACAATATTGACCTTGAGCTGGAGAAAATCAGCGCCGAAGATCATGAATCCCTGATCGAGGGAATCCATAACGATATGACAAAGAAGGAGTTTTTCTCTCAATTGAACCCACCATTGGATCATATCAACACTTCATATCAGAGATTGGAGAAGGATCTATTGGACCCGTACAACAAGGCTATAAAGACACAAGAAGTCCTGAAAAAGATTCATACAACATCGTTCTTATTAAGATCAGTGACACATTTTCTATATCTTACGCAGCAAATAGGAGAACTGCAATCTTCTCCAACCTTTGAACAGACACCCACAAAATCACCAAAGATTTTACTCAAGCTTTCCAATCTTCACAACCAATTCAAGAGACATATCTTTGACAACCCCAACCTGAAATCTTTGAAAATCATCCGTGACTATGAACCCATTGGTTTTGAGAAGCAGCGCCAGTTGATGGAGTTAGTTCAATCACAGATAAGATCCATCTCCGACAAAAACATCGACTCAACATCAGAATCTACAATCAAATACTACTTTCTGGCGCTATATACTCTTGATCCATATGCCTTGGTAGATTCTGTATCCACGCTGCTCTCAAATAATGTGATCATGAGTGTCAATTCATTGACTCGGGTATTGACTTCGCCAAGAAACATGAATGGCGCTCTTGAAGAGGTACTCAAGAAAGCCAGCCTCATAACCAAAATCTCGCAGATACTGAAAGAAACTCACACCGAGGATAACAAGAAGCTGTTACTTGATGAAGTTGTTCAACTTATGGAAACTTCAAATTTACTATCTTTGTTCTGGAGAGATGTCGCCAAACAATTCGAACCAAAGTTCAGAGAAACGATGTTGCGCGGTGGTCCTGTTGCTAAGAGTCTGATCAGTTATAAAGATCAGATAAGATCGTCCATAAAGCGTGCTGTGCGCTCAAGTGATGAATCGTTGAACCCGGAAGGTGTTGAGGCCAAGATGATGTTGAACTCTGTGGCATCGTTAGATAGAATTAGATGAATGACCAGGATGAATGTCATCCAGATTTCACAAATGTATGCATCTTCACAAAAAATTACTTGTGTAGTCTAATTTCCCCACAAAGGCTTATTTCTAGCCAATACCTTGACAACGGCGGGACGACCACGTAATAAGATTGGCAACTTGTGCTTCCTATCCGCTGAAGAAGGTGGTACTGCAGATGTGACTTTTTTAGTGTTCATAGGGTTCAGGAAAGCATCAGGCTTGACTTCATCGAGATCGATCAATAGCGTGCGTGATATGAAGATCGGATACAATTCGGAAAATTCCTCATTGATCAACTGCATGACATTACTCAAGCTCAGCCAATGTACTTGTAAGCGCAAGAACCTCGAGAGCTCTTCTTTGTGATTTTCACATCTCTTGGAAATGCTCATATAGACAGGGGAACCCAAAAACGGATAGAAGAAGTTGAAAATAGATTCCTTTTGAGCATGAGTTAGAGAAGATTTGGAAGACAAACGCTCAGAGTACTTCTCAGTGAAGTCATCGATACCAAGGGCCATGATGATTTGAAGGTCCGTAACATACTCGACATTATCAATAATAGTCTTGTAAAGGGGAAGGTATTGTAGAGCCTCATCCTTCGATCTAGGGATGCTTCTGAACTTGGCATTTCTCAACCCAGTTGGATAGGCTTCTCTAATCCTTTGTCTCCTTTCATTTTCACCTTTCTTAGACATCAACTCCTTCTGCCTCAGTTCTTCCGTCCTTTGGATCTCCAACTCTTTTTCCTTCTTGCGCTTATTCTCCTCTTCTTGAAGCTTCAGCTTTTCCAGTTGTTCTCGCTTTCTCTGTTTAAGAAGCTCTTGATCTTCCAAAAATTTCTGCTGACGCAGCGCCAGTTCTGCCTCACGCTTGGCAGCAAAAGCCCTTTCTTCTTCCTCTCTGATAGCAGTAGCGATTTTTTCCTCTTCTTCTCTCTTGATACGAGCAATTTTCTCTTTTTCCTCTCTCTCGATACGAGAAATTCTCTCCTCCTCTTCTCGCTTTTCACGAGCGACTCTCTGTTCTTTCTCTCTTTTCTCACGAGCAACTCTGTCCGCTTCCTCTCTCTCAAGTCGTTCAACTCTCTCTTCCTCATCCTTTTTCAAGCGCTCAGCTCTCTCTTCCTCATCCTTTTTCAAGCGCTCAGCTCTTTCTTCTTCTTCCTTCCTTAAACGATCAGCCTTTTGCTCTTCGGTCTCTGGTGGCACTGAGGGAGTTCGACCCTTCTTTTGGTATCCCTGCTCATCTTCCGACGAGTAGTAGACGTCAGCATCTGAATCAACATCTGAAGACTCCTTCTTCGTGTTAGGTTTTCCACGAGGTTTAGCTGCTTTAACATGTCTGTCTGGAAGGTTCTTATCATTAATCTTCACTGACTTCTTCTTCCTCTTATCGTGAATGTCATCCGAATAATCAGAATCCATAGATATCTTTCTCTTTTTCACTTTAGTGGATTTCCTTGAGATATCTTCAGGATGAGGTTCCTCATCACCTTCACCCTTTGAATGCTCTTTCAACAGGGCAATCTCTTCAGAATTGATATAGATACCATTTTCAGCATAATCCAACGCATTCTTTCCTTCAGAACAGCGTATGTTAACTCTGGCACCATTATCCAACAATAATTTAACAACTTTGAGATGATTTCTCCCAACAGCACGCATTAAAGCAGTTTGATGCTCCTTGTTGGTTTTAGCATTAGGATCGTACTGTCTAATAGCAAGTAAAAGACTTACAATCTCATCATGACCAAATCTCGCAGCGAGAGCAAGTGTTTCTGGATCGTTTTTCAGGTTGCTTTGTAAGTATGTGTTGAGATACTGCAAATCACCATGGGAAGCCCTTTCTCTCAAAGTTTTAAAGGCATCTTTACCAGTAACCAGCGGCGTAAACTCAGTTTCGCTTCCCCTTCTATATGATGGATGACGGTTTCTATTTCTTCCGCTTCCCTCATAGGTGTGTGTAGGTTGATCATTAGGAGATGGATGTAGAATGTTTCCATGTTTCTCAACATACTTACGACAAGCATCACGTAGGAGCCTTTTGAGATCTTCATCATGTTCACCATCTTGGCTATATGCAAACATGGCATCAAGAGCGGTTTGACCACTAGTATTCTCTAACCACGGATTTGCATCATGTTCAAGTAACACTTTCACAGTATCATAATGATGATTAGCTGAAGCATCAATAAGTGCGGTGTCATTATCAATGTTTGTTAGATCAACCGATGCGCCGTTCTCCAGCAAGAGACGGACAATTTCAGTATGACCATTTAGAGCAGCCTCCAGAAGGCTCGAGTGTAAAGCATTATCTTGAGCATTAACATCAGCACCTTCTTCAATGAGTTCTTTTACGCGATCAATGTTGTTAGTCAGAGAGGCAAGATGAAGAGGAGTTTGTCCTCTGTTGTTTATCGTCACTGTGATTCGGCGACGAGGTTGTGACGAGGATCTTGAACGATTCTGTAAGGTTCCGTAGTCTTTTTTCTTCTTAGCTCTCTTGGCTTTCTTCACTTCCGAGATCTGCTCATACTCGCTGTCACTCTCATCCTCATAGTGCAGTCGCGGGACTCTTCTAGAGAATTCAACATCTGAAGGAGTATATGATCTTCCTGGCCTTATCACCGGAGAGACATCTTCATTATCAGTTTCTGCTGCCGAATCCTCATCAGAACCCACCGTATCC
The DNA here is from genome assembly GCA_003706445.3 of Williopsis mrakii. Lineage (NCBI taxonomy): Eukaryota > Fungi > Ascomycota > Saccharomycetes > Phaffomycetales > Wickerhamomycetaceae > Williopsis > Williopsis mrakii. The sequence goes on from PPLH03000038.1 coordinate 54,754, forward strand.
TCCCTGTTCTTTACCACCAATATATCATCAACTGATAAACTCTTGTTTGGTGTAGTGTTTGTTGGCAGAACAGACGAAGACATCTTCTCAGCTTCTTTGGTTTCAGTAGAGTTGAGTTCCAGGGTTCTTTGCATTGGGTCGGTCTCAATCGGCTTAATTTGCAGAGAGTAAGAGTCAGTCGATTCTTTCTGTAATCTATCGGGGTTGGGAGATTTGAATAGACTGATCGACGTAAGTGTCGAGAGTGGAAAATGTGCCCCATGAGATGAACCTTTCCCAAAATTATCAGAATTTGCGTTAAGCGGCTCTTCAAGTTGTTCAGTATCTCTCCGAATATTGGCTGAACTAGCTTCGAGCCTATTGGGTAGATCCACGTGGTTCTTGCTCTCAACTTCTTTAGCTTTTTCAGCCCTTCGGAGTTCTTCCTCTTCATCCTTTCTGTTCTGTGCCAACTCTTTCTGTCGTTGATCAATATTGGTCATATAGTTGGAAAATGACCGCACCTTCTTCACAGATGAGACTGAGCTAGTTGGTTCTGGAAGCTCATCAGCTCTTTGCTCCCCAACTTTCTGCAAGAGGTCTTTTGTGGTCTTTGGTGCCTCGTTGGACATCGCTTAAAAGACTATTGATATAGTCCAATATAATTATGGAAGGTGTATAATAAAATCGTCAACGCCGTGTAGCAAAAACACCGTGTGATAGGCTCAACTCTTAAACTATACGCCCTGTTTGCTGTTCGCTCTTGTTGCTCTTGTTATTGTTGACGATGTTCTTGGTTACTGAGGTAATTTGAAAAGTGCCGTTCTGCAAGTACCATAAAACCCGAACACCGTAAGCAGGCGCCTCCATAGTAAACAAAGATTTAAAAACCGTGTCTTATATTCATCACGCGTTTTGGACAAATTCAGGGCAGGAAATATGCCTAATCTCACTAATGAGCTATTAACGATCACCGAAGAACTCGGGAGGCTCAATGAAAAGCTTTTGAAAGGTACGTATGGAGTGTGTAATGAAGTAATCCGCATTACTGACCATTTAGTGCTGCAGGAGATGGGAACTAAGAGCAATGAACTCACGGGATTGGCCGGTTCAAAATCTCTAGATATGCTGAAAAACCGCTATGAGGAAATTATCAAGAATAATGATTACAGGATTAGGAGCCTTGAAGCTGAGTGTGATAGAGCCATGAAGAAAAATCGTGAGCTTGAACTAGAGAACAGAGAACTCCGTAAAAAACTCATAAATGGCAAGAGGGAGCCTTTCAGGGAGATACCGTTGCCTTCGACTAATTCAAATATCCTGTCTATGCTTAAGACGCCCTCCTCAAAGAAGCATAAAAATGGACAAGACCCCGAGATTGATTCCAGATCACATGTACACCGTTCGCTAGTGCCATCAGAATCTTCAGAGCTGATACCTACTCAGTTCAGTTTACCAGATACTGATAACCACATAAGCTCTCCTGAGGAGAGCACATTTATCCAAACTCAAAGGCGTACGTTAGGGGGCAACTCCAATGGAAGAAGAGGATCTATAGATTTATCTGATGTTCCGCCAGGTCTGATCAAGCTCGAGAGCCAGAAAATCACAGCGACAGAGGGAACACTAGAAGAAACACATATCCCTGTTCCATCGACTAAGGCCGTCAAGCAGGAAAATGGGAACAGCTCATCTGACTTAGAAGAGATCAAAGACTCATATGATGATTCACAAGATAACTTTGCCCTTTCCTTGCTTACACCATATACTGAATCCAAGTGCGAAACGCCAGCGAACAATCGTCATCGTGAATTCATGAAACGTAATATCCAACTACTGAACACACCAACGGAGCCACGACCATCTAAGCAGCCCAAGGGTCCGGTAGACCTTTCGATGCATCCTACGAAGCACCGCGATTGGATCATTGAAGATTTTAGGGTGAACCCTAAGAAAAATGATAATGCCAACTATGCATACCACGTTGTTTTAAGAGGTGCGCCAAGAAAATGTATCCATGGTAAGACATGCCAAGACTGCGACAAGTTTTACAAGGCTATGGGTGACTTGCAGACAACGGCAACAGGTCCACGATGGAATAATGATATGAATACAAAGGGGTTCGATATTGTGAAGACCACATCGAGACATCGCGATCTATGGGAGAAGCCTGAGAGTCCTCCTGGGTTTGGACAGTTTGATTTTCCAGCAACCCAAGAACGCAAGGAACATAAGCAGAAAGCACAGATGATGAAGAAGCGTATAGCATACGAGAGGCTATACTCTGCATTGAACGATCAGCGGTGGATATTCAAATATGAAAGTTTCAATAGAGCTGTGGAGAAGGGTTGTTTCAAAGTGGATAAAATGGTGTTCTTGAAAAATTTGAAACACGACGAAGGAGCTACATAACTGCATAGTGATAATCATGTATGTTTATTTCTGCTTATAAATAATGGATTGGTCGTGTAGATCATAACTTTCATGATTGGGGGCATCTTCAACTTTTCTTCAAATCAGTATAGAACTTCTTATAAACGTCATAATTGAAATCCTTGAAGTTTGAATCCAAATCGATGAATGTCTTTGAGATCTGACAACTCTTGAAATAGTAATTAAGGAAGAATTTGTTTTTCATAGTGTCGTTCAAGATTTTAGAGCTGGTATTTGAAGATGGAGCCGGTGTGTTGCCCAAAGTTTGGGATGTCAGATTAGAAGGCGACTTTGGAGTCTGTTCAATGTTCTTTAAGCCATTTCCATGTAATGGGAACAATGTCTGGAAGATCTCATAGGCCGCCAATGTGAAACCAAATTGTGGAGAAGATCTCAAGACTCTTGCACCTCCACCTTTAAACAGGGATCTTGCACTCTCCTCCCTCATTATTGTTTTGAAAGCGTGGTAGATACCTCTGTATTGCGTCTCACCTTGCTTAGCATCAATTTGCAATCTGGTTTTGATCACATCACACGGAGTTGTCAAAAAGGCGGCAGGCATACCGGCAAGACCACCACTGACCAACAATTCCCATGTTTTGAGTTTATGTCTGCGTTTCTTATCAGTTGGATCATAGTTGAACATGTCCTTCTTGATGTGAGCGTAGGTTGGAAAATAGATAGCACTAAAGGGAACGTCACGCAATAGACAGGCCGTAGCACCTTTGTACAAGCCCGGAAGACCTAATTTTCGAATGATACCCATTGCACTCAATCTTTCAGACACATCATAACTTCCCTGAACTTGAAGACGAATCTTCACAATCTCCAATGGGTTCGTGAACACGACTTGACAAGCTCCAGCACAAGCTCCAGAGAGAACTTCAAAGTACCATTCAATCTTCTTGTTAATCTTATTGGTGAAGAAAGAACGAGCTAAATCATTGACCGTCAACTTGATGGCCTTCTCAGGCGCAACACCGATCAATTGTGGCCCCAACCCGGAATACAATCCTCTCAACCCTTCTTTGAAGAATACTTTCATAGCACAATCAATAGAGTTTTTATAGATCATGGCTCTTTGGGCCTGCATACGGGTCTTGATCAAATCAATGGGATACACTATAGTAGCACCGATTGCACCAGCTATGGATCCCAAGGTAAAATTATAAATCGAGTCAAACACAGGATAGAAGTACCAATTGGAGTTGACTCTTGGTAAGTTGGAAACTTCTGCTTCATGGATGATGTCATTGAGGTAATTCGGATTGGTGATCTTTAAGAAGTCTTGAATATTCAATGTTTTGGAGACACCTGTCTGTTCCAATAAATAGGTCGTATCCTCACCCGAGAGTTCATCGTAGTGTTTCATAAAATTATCATAACGCTCTTCACGTTGGCAAATTTCAGTGGCCTCCTTTTGGGTTAGGCCCTGCTCCATTAGCTGATGAACTTTTTTCTGTGTTTCCAATGTATTTGACTTATAGTTAGAAACAATGGAAAATAACAAGTTGATCTGACATGGCGAAAATGAAACTATGTTGTTCACCTTGTGGTATTCGTAGTTGATGAAGTTCAATAAATCTTCTTTTGTGATGACCAAATTTACCCCTGGCGAGCTTGCCTTGGACAGTTGATAGTATTTCAAAAGTATCTGATTGATCAAATCAAATGAGTTGAATAAATATTGTAGGTCCTTCACCACGGTATAGTTGATTGAGTTGTTTGTTGACTTGATCAACTTGGCATTGGTCAAGTTTAGCGAATCAAACACCTGGTTGGAGATTTTATGACTGTAAGTTGATTTTAGAAGATAGACTAATTGACTCTTGGAAATTTCCAACTTGCCCGTTAGTGGATTCAAGATGGCTAGTTGTTGAAACCCCCTTTTTATCTTTTCGTCAGCCAAATCAGTCTGGAGAATTGAAGCAATAGAGTTCAAGCTGATAAACTGATCAGAGACTAGTACTGGCTCTTTGCTATTCCTTGGTGGGCCCTGGGTATAAAACTTAAGCCACGGGAGGTTATCCCAGTTGATGTTGAGGCCATTTCTCTTCACAAATTCATTCTGCGTGTACGCTTGCACTTTGTGTATCGTTTTCTTGAAGTCCGTCACGGACAATAACAACTCATCAAAACTGACAAACTTATCGTTGAAGTTGATAGCCTTCCCGTTGTTATTGGAGTCGAATTTTCTCATGAACTCATAAAGAATGATGTAGTTATAGTTCCTGTTATTCAATAGGTTGTTGAAGTAGAACCAATCACTGACGCTGAGATACCCTTTATTGTTCTCGTCAACCGCCATGAATATCACACCAAAAGTGTCTGGGGATATTTGATTGTAGTTATGGTCATGGTCGGTGAACTTGGAGTACAGCTTTGTAGATGAGGATATCAGTTTGATGAAAGCATCATATTCCAGCACCATCTGCTGTTTCTGTTCATCGTACCTAGCATATTTGCGAAATATCTCAACCTGTTGCTTCTTGTGCTCCGAGCTGGAGCTTGGGAGTTCCATCTTGGTGAATATTCAGTTGTATCACGGCAGGAATTCAAAATGCACTAGCAACAGTAGTAGGGTGTAGAGCCCTCTGTTCTTATACCTGTTGTTTCGTTTATCCGCTGAGTCAAACAGATGAGCTTTCACTTTTTTTTCCGGACAGCAGGAGAGGCTAAAGAAATCCAGCGACGTAGAAGTGAGGAAATGTCTTAAGGATAAACCAGCTAACAGATTCAACCGTTCTGTAGTATGTCCTTCTCTGAAAGGGTCTGTTCAAGCCGAGATTTTGTTTGTTTATGAAGAGGAAAAAGATTCTCGCCGTCTTTTTATTTCTCCCCTCAAAGGTGGTGCCTATTCATGGTTTCTTTTTTACCCCAGGTTTTCTCTGGAGACGAACGAGCCGTGGGCCGAAGTTTAGATGAATAAGCTACAATACGAGGGAAAGGGGCCGTTGGGTGCGGCATGATACCAGGTATGTACGTATCCATACATGAGCTAGAATCTGGATTAGGTAGGACCACCAGAGAATGCCACGATTCACCAAGGCTTATATCACTCAATCCCAGTGGCAGACAGTCACCACAGACAATGCCCGTCTGGTTAAAGGGCAACACGGGTGTTTAAAAGCCAATGAGATTGAAGACGAAGGTAATGGGGCCTCTAATACGTTACACCTACAATGCAACTTTTGGCCGCACAATTTAGACGGCATACCTCTCACTACCGCCTCTTCTGTTTAGTAGAAGCTAGCAAACTGTTATTAATGTCACCTGTGTACCAAACTGTTCAATTGGAGCAAGCTCCAAAAAGCTCTCTATACTCCCATCCAAAAGCCCCGTCCAATCTTCACCAGCGTCAGCTCCGTTGACTTTCAGACAAGGACACCCAGAGCAGAGCTTTCGGGTTCCGGGAGTGACCGAACAGGGTAACAGTCTTTGACAGTGCTATACGGAAAATAAGTAAAATGTAAATCATAACGTTCATTAATATAGCGGCATCTTAAGCCCTGTGTGTGGGGCTCTTATACATATCATCACACCGCACTTTAGTACTCCCAAAACTTCTATAATAGCAGTTTTTCATCAATCTTGAGAACTCTTCACCAACCTCCCAATAACACTCTGTAAACAACTGTGAAATCATCTGAAGTAAACCTGTTATGTGATGCTTGTTAGTCACATGTGGCAATTTGTTGGCGAGCTCGATGATCATGTTGTGATAGCTCAGCGCAGTACCTGGTGTTGATGTATGCACAGCACCACCAATAAGGGAACTCATCTCATTTCTGACTCTTCTCAGATACTCGATTCCGGATTCTTTCGATATCAGATTCGTAGCGCTTGGATTAAGCAATAGCACCTTACTCTCAGTGCCATCGACACTATAAGTGTATGACCAAACCAGCAGTACAACTAACGCCAAAACATTCAACCGCTCATGAATGGCGTCATCATCCGCACGGAATTTATAATCGTACTGTTGAGCTGCATCCTGTGGAGAGAGGAAAGCCTCGAATAGAAACATGTAAGCATACAGCACTGAAACTCTTCCACTATGGGAACTAGACCATTCTTTGATCTTCTTTTCAACCATCTCAAAATCAGATGTCTCTGCTTCAACATTCATTCTCCATGGAGCACCTGCATAGATATAGTAATCATAATGCTGGATCCTCAATGTGATCTGGGCCATATGATATACTGGAAACTTACACCTGGTATCATCGTCACGGAGCGAAAGCGGCAGTTCATCTTGTTGATCCATCTCTTTCCAATATATCGCTGATGAGGTGGAACAACACCCATGAACCAATTCACAGTTCCAGTAATCCAATGCGAAAGAAAGGGATTCTTGCCACGTATCCCTGACATCATCCATTTCCCACAATGACCCTTGTAGAGCGCGCGGTTGCATCTGAAACATAATTGATAACAACCCCGAGAGTAACAGTTTCTTGCCGAAGCGACTTGTATGAACGTGCTCCCTATTCAAGAGTTTCTTCAATCCTATCAGGAATGGTAATTGTTCACTTTTGTTAGGAATCTCTTTCGCAGTCAGATAGGACTCCCATAGCTCCTCATCACATGGCAAACTCAACTGGATCTGATAAGTGGTTAACATTGAATGATATCCAAATACCATAGAATGCGTTGTATCAGTGTAGAAGGCATACAAAGATGTACGCTTCAACTGCTCAAATTCGATCCACTTTTCCCAGATGGTTAATCCTTGGTTCTTATCGTACTCGGTCTTATTCTTGAGCGGATTTCCACCAAATCCAGGGGATCTTCTTAACAATTGGATTGTGGTACCATGATGAACAAAAGCGCGTTCATGTAGCACTCTGTTAGTTGTAAATCTTTCATAGTGCTCAAGCATCAATAGACTCTGGATAACCCAAATAGGCGAAGGGGGTTGGAAATCTTTGCTCGAAAATATGATGCCACGCAAAGGATCAGCTATCAGGTCACCAAACTGTCTCGGATTGTGAATCAGTGGCCCCGCCGGATGAGACGTGTGATAGCTTGCGCCGATCATGATCATACTCAGAAGTAAGATGGTTGAACAGGTATGCGTGTTAAATGAAGGTCTATGCAAAATTGGGAATTGCGTATGGAAGCAGTTCCAATATGCCCTTAGGAATTCATGTATGTGAGACAAATGCTCGTGCCCTGCCAAGGAAGGGATCACATGAACCAATCTTTGTGTGATTTCAGCAGTAACGTCTGTCTGTTGCGATGGGGAAGGGAATTTTGGTGGGATGACCAAGATGTCATTCAAGAGATCTGAGGAGAGGCCAAAAGGATCGTCCTCATGATTGAAAAAATTCCCATGAGTCATATGCGGAACGGAATCTATAAATCCTGCTTCGTTGTGATGCTCATCAAAAAGCCAGTTGATCAACCTAGCGGGACTTGGCGCAGATTGATGAACTGATGGCCTTCTTAACATCGGCGTTGCCATGAATGTATCGTCTGGAGATTTTGCAATATTCGCATCCAGAGCATTAACTTCATCACGAGCAGCACTTAGATGCTGCGTGTCATAGCTATGGATGTTAATGCCATTGGCGTCCTCGACGTTCGGAAGTATGATGGAGTCGAGTGAATTTATCAAGGGCTTCTTCTCAATCGTGGATACCGTTGAAGTTGGAGTCATCGGTTGTGAATCTCTCTTGCTCTTGCGTTTCTTATTACCATTAGCTGCAATCATCAATGCCTTCGCTTCTTCTTTCAACTTTCTCATTTCATGTCTCTTAACATGGCGCTCCCTTAAGTCACTTCTCACAAAGCTCTTGGAACAATTATCCCAGGGACACTTGTATATAACCGTAGGGTTATGGTTGAGCTTATGTCTTGAGAGATGTTCTGCCCTCGTAAAGCTCTTGTCACAATCTTCGAAATCGCACTTGAACACACCTGTTGGACGCCTTTTCCTCTTCTTGCCTCCGCTGGATTTGGAATCAGATTCGTTACTCGACAAGTCCATGGTAGTTGTGGAGTCTATCGAGGGCTCAGCCGTCATCATAGATGCCCTGTGATATCCTTCAACTTCTGCTTTTACCTCGGTCATGGCCTTCTTCTTTATGGTCCGCTTTGGGTGTCAACGAAAAGGGGGAATGAAAGCGTCGAGAAAACAACAAATTCAGCTGAGCCCAAGCTGGTGCAGCAGGGAAATAATCACAAAATACAACCTAAAATTATTACCACGGAAGGGGCCCAGGAAAGATATAGCTTGGTGAGCAAAAAGACCATAAAAAGAAAGATCAAAATTTCCTCTTCGGCCGTCTTTTTGCCCCGAGTTTTTTACCCTGGTTAGAACCGCAGCTGACGGAAGGCAAAGCGGGGACCTGGGCAGGTCATCGGAGAAACTCCGCTGCTTTTGAGTTTGGCACAATTTGAGAGTTGTTCCGATACGATCTGCGGATGATGGGTAGTGATCTTCGACGATGTGGCCCTCATATTCTTGCAGGAACAAGCGACGTGAATTTCCAACTTTATGGAATTGATGGATACAGCAAGGGAACCCCAGAAGTGGCCCAGCACCCCATAATGCTACATGTAAGGCTGAACAATAGAAAATATCCACCCAAATTAAAAAACCAACCTATACAATGCAATATTCATAAAGGAAAAACACAGAACTATACCAACAACACAGCATTAACACACCCATCTCTATCAGGCTCGTTCGTGATCTGGGCATATTTACCCCAAACAACTTTACCACCAGCGGTAACCATACCCAATTCACTTACATTGACTTCAATGATTGTACCTTTAGTCAACACTCCTAATTGCGTGTACATTGGGCTTTGTGGGTTCTTCTTAACACTCAGGATTGGAAGAAAGACAGTAACACCCAACTCTGGATGGGTAACGTTTGCCTTCTTTTGTCTGAGAGCAGTTGGCCTAATGATTCTTTCCATCTTCACAGGTCTTCTTGTAAAGCCCTCACCGACAAATGTGTGCTTTGTGATCATTCTCTTCCATGACTTAGACTTTGACTTACCGGTCTTAACCACCTTAAACATTTCCTCTTCACTAATACCACGCACCTTAGGTAACGGCACTGAAAACTTATCAGCCTTCTCCATTCTCTTCTGCTTGATAGAAGAGGAAATAGCCTTAGCAGTATTTGTCTGTTGACGATCAAGCAAATACGTTGGCAGGGCATCACCATCTTCCTCGACTGGCTTAGATGGTCCTTTGACCTTAGATTCCTCATGCGCTTTAATCTTTTTCTTCATGGCAACCTTTTCAGCATAACGCTTTTTGGCAAATTGCTTACCCTTCCAGCCCTTTAAGTTCTGTGCATCCTTGGCAATCTTATGACCCTCTCTTGCAATTCTTTTACGCTTTCTTTCTTCATGATCTAAACGACGACCGTGTTGTTTGATATGCTGTTCAATATACTCGTTTTGAGGCTTGAATTTGTTAGATATTTCTCTTTATCCCGAAATATGACAATAGCAATCTTTTAAACGTCATCTGAGATCACAATAAACTTACCATTATATCTCTTTTCCGTGTATGATTCTCTCCTTGTTTATGGCCGTGATAAAAGAAATTTCGGAAAGGGAAAATTTTCTGGTTGTGATGAATGCTGCGAGAACCAGAAAGGAAAGATGAGGCAGGGTAACCATTAGAAGGAAGGGTTTTATAGAGGTTTTGGAGGTGCTTATTCGCGTGGTTATTCCAGTAAAAGGTTCAGTAAATCTTGAGTAGAAGAAGGCTACATTTAGCTATTTAAATAGCTTGCTAGCATCAGCGTCAAAATAATTCAGTACTCTGGATCTCTCCAACCTCATCGCTTCCCTTCTGATCGGCGCAACAGTTTGTTCTTCAGTTTAGTCCCGGAAAATTTTGAAGAGGTTAACTGCGCTGAAGAAGAGAAGAAAAATAGAGGGGAATAGCGGTATTACAACATGTCACAGTCTCTAAATGACCTGCTCAAAAGCATCAGCATATCTACAAAACTCACATATGATTCGATTTGCGACCTTGGCTTGAAATTGGGCTCCCCCGACTTGCCTGAGCTTGTACAAGACTTGTTGAACAAGACTGGTCAGTCACTACCTGAAGGTGTTTCCCTCTTGGATCTGAAGAATGATGCTATGTTATCATATATTAACAATATCTGTCTTATAATATTGGCAAGACTGCAACAGGCAAAGACAGACGAACTCAGCCCTGTCATTGACTTGAAAGAGAAGGCGATAAAGGGTTCCATTGTCCAGAGAGTCACCATGGAGAGAGGCATCAAAAGCCTAGAGAAGAAATTGCAATATCAGCTTGACAAAATGATCCGAAACTATAACAAGATGGAAAAGGATTCAAGTGAAGATTCTATTAACAAGAGGATTATAGAAGAAGAACAAGAACAAGAAGACGACGGAAGTGAAGATGAAGAGAGCGAAGAGGACGAGCTCAACTATAAACCTGATACAGCAGCGCTCATGGGATCTGTTAAGACCAAAGAAAACAAAGATAAGGGCAAAGAGGGCAAAAGTGAGAAGTATAAGCCACCAAAGATCGCAGCTGCACTGCCACCACAAGAGTTCCGGGAATCGAATAAGTCATCCAAAAACTCTAGCAAACTGCAATCTATGGAGGAATATCTCATGGAGACAGGTGATGCACCAATTGCGGAAGCTTCTATCGGTTCTACTATTATCAACAACGGTAGAGGCGGTGTAAAGACGCTCAGAGATCGTCAAAAGGAGGAAGAGATTAAGAGATTCGAAGAGTCTAATTTCACAAGGTTGTCAAGTGCACAGAGCAAGAAGGACAAGCATTCACATAAGAGGAGACAGGCTGATACTTTCTTCGGTGAGGATTGGGGTATCTTCAATAATAAGAGGAATGATGTTGATAGCTCTACAAAGAGGTCGAAACCAAAGTCGGCATGGGATAGAGCAAAGAAGAGAAGAACCAATTGAATACACAGAGAATCATTCATTTCGATGATTAGCGTAGTTGCTCACAAATTGATAGTCTCATACAAAATCATATGAACTTTCCAGTGATTTTTGAATGATGTTGCCCGATTCAAGCATATGCTCTTACAAGTTGTAATGACTTGAACAACACAACATACAATAGAAGAAGAAGGCAACTTCGATGCTTAGATCCACAATTCGAAAATTGATCATGAACACTAGAACCATGTCCACTTTCCAAAGAAAAGAAGTGAATTTACACTGCTTAGCTGACTTGTGTCTTGTTCCAGTATGTCTCACGTTATCTACTGCCATTTGGTATTCTTCATTCAATGACTAACACAAGAAGATTGGAACAGCAACTCCATCAGTTTCAGATGAAGTAGCCAAGATCGAGATCCTGATCCAAAGATCTGGCTTAAAACACTCTCTTCATTCAGCAGGTACGACCATCGAAGGTGAATGGGATGATGTTATGAACTTGATTGGTCAACTTCACCGATCTTTGCACGACGAGGGGATCTTGAGAATCCAAAGCGATATTCGGATCGGTACAAGAACTGACAAAGTGCAGACAGCGCAGGACAAGGTTGATAAGGTGAATGAGAAGATGAAGAAGTTTGCCTGATACAGAATATCCTTCTTCCGTGGCATATATATCACCCCGAATACATGTCCAATTGGGAATTCATCTGCAAGCCAGATTCTCACGTATAAATCATCATCGGTAGTCACCCGCCACCTTTGTCTACTCCTTAAGGCGACGGAATCCAGGAAGCCTCCATGAACCACAATTAAGTAGGACCTAATAGCTATTTGTCTTTGTAATCGCTTAGTCAGCACACTGAAAATTTTTGTGTTGGCAGGGAAACCAAACCTGGCAGGCCCACAAGGGGAAGGGGGGGTGATAGCGAAAGACAGACACATCATACTCATCGAGAAGTCAATTTATACTATTTTACCAATAACTCTAAGGGTTTTGCGAAGAATCTGATATTAAATTCTGACTCGCGTCATTATTGTCTATCTTCTCTCTGTTTTCCCCATTTCGTTTCGTTAACATTCTGCTTTTCACTTCAACTGGGACAATCACAAAGACGCTGAAGCTAAAGAACACAAGAGATCCACCCATCTGAATCGGCATATACAATGCAACCAGACAAGAGCTTCATCACACCTTCGTCGCCCTCGCGTTCAACCTCATCACTGGCCTCAAATACCATTCTCCAATCACCACACAGGAAAAAAGTTGTCTATAGTGACCGGTATATCCCTAATAGAAGTGGTGTTGATCTCCAGGCTGCCTTCAGTTTGAGCAATAACGAGCCTGTGAGAGTACCAACCGGCTCCAATGACTCATCAGAACTTGAATATCGCAAGGAGGAAGAAGCAAATAGGACTTTTTCTACTGTCTTGAAGAATGAACTCTTTGGTGATAATATACCATTACCCGCAAAAGATCAGAATGACCAACAGATAACGCCACCAAGATCATCTTCAGAGAATTCTGGAGGCACACAGAGAACTCCAAGACAGTCTGGTAACTTATTTTCATATCAGTCACCGAATAAAAGCAGACCTACCTCAACATCCATTGAAAATGATATCTATTCGTTATCACCAGTACGAGTGGATTCTCAAAAGATCTTATTGTCTCCAACGAGAAAACCAAGAGCTATTGCCAAAGTGCCCTACAGGGTGCTTGATGCCCCGGAGCTTGTTGATGACTTCTATCTGAATCTACTTGACTGGGGATCACAGGATATTCTTGGTGTTGGTCTTGGATCTAGTGTGTATTTGTGGAATGCTAACACCGGTTCAGTTGATAAATTATGTGATTTGGGTAATTTGGACAAGATTACAAGTCTTTCATGGATAGGAGCTGGTACTCATATTGCAGTGGGGACGAATAGTGGATTGGTTCAGATCTGGGATGCCACCACGTCGAAATGCACAAGAACAATGACCGGACATACACATAGAGCCTCTTCTTTGGCGTGGAATGAACATATCTTGACATCTGGATCCCGTGATAAGTCGATTATCCATAGAGATGTGAGACAACCAGATCATTATATGAAGAAGATCTCGTATCATAAACAAGAAGTCTGTGGTTTGAAATGGAATCTTGATGAGAATAAATTAGCGTCAGGTGGTAATGATAATAAGCTCTATGTATGGGATGGTTTGAATGAAACACCATTACTCAAATATGAACATAATGCTGCAGTCAAGGCCATAAGTTGGTCTCCACATCAAAGAGGAATCTTGGCTTCAGGTGGTGGTACAACAGATCGTCGTATCAAAATCTGGAATACGTTGACAGGCAACAAGTTGAGTGATGTTGATACTGGATCACAAGTTTGTAATTTGGTTTGGTCCAAGAACTCTGTCGAGTTGGTTTCGACACATGGCTATTCAAGAAATCAAGTAATGATTTGGAAGTATCCACAAATGACCCAGGTTGCATCTCTTACGGGACATACATACAGAGTTCTTTATCTATCACTGAGTCCTGATGGACAGACTATCGTTACAGGATCTGGAGATGAAACATTAAGATTTTGGAATGTATTTGAGAGAAACAAGCATGAGGGCGGGCCCCAATCTGTGCTTTTGGATGCCTTTACACAGTTACGTTAATCATATGACAGACATTCATTTGATTCTGTATTGTAGGATTTTACGGTAGAAGTCACATATGTCTCCCCCTTCGAACCTCAGGTTCATACGCACGTTGTGGCAGTTGTATCCGATCTACTTCTGAATTCTTTTGTCGGTTCAGTTTCTGACTTTGCACTTTCTGCATACGCATATCCCGCTCTTTCTGTTGTTCCTGTTGTCGCTGTATTTCTTGCTGTCTCTTCATCTCCTTCTTCACCAAATACGTATGAACCAATGCTGCATTTCTCGTTGAACATCCGTTCATCCAGGCAAATAAGCTGCCCAATATGGGTGGCAGTGAGATCAAAAGATCAAACATGATATTTGCATGCATTTTCGTAAACAGCTCCACCGGTAGGTGGAACTCTTCGTTAGCTATATTGATCAGCCTTGCATGGAGCGCAAACATCAATAATGGCCCAATCACAGGCAAGACGGCCAATATGGGGGCCATACCGAGCCCCAAGTCTAAGGGATAGCAACCAAAGAAGTTTCGATCATGGAACCATGCTCTTTTCTTAATACGCTTCCATGATTTCTGTTCCCGTGGTGTGCATGTCTCTGGTGCTTTTCGTCTCTTCTTCTTCCCATGTATCTCAACGTAAAATGGGTCCTTGGTTTGATACCTCTCGCCCGCCTTTTCGTTGATCCAGTCTATGGCCATGTCGTACCCCGGAACTCCTTCCAGTTTATCGGCCCAAGCATTTATAGTGTCCATGTTCTCGCTGGTGATATTTTTGGTGGTTCTCGTTGATCGTGATGGTATTATTGTTCGCTCTTGAGCCTCTGTCGAGAGATAAATCCTGTTCAGCACACACCCGACGTATCCGAATGGTTCTCAGGTCTGGAAGCGATTAAGTGGTCATCAAGATTGAGCGCAACGGAATTGACGGTCATTGCTGCCTTTAAACTTGTAAAACCCCCTAAAGGTTCAGAATTCTGTACTCATTGGGTGCTGAAGCTCTGATGACCTCAATAATGCGGCACTTGGCACTGACACTAAAACTTTTATGCATGTGAGGCTTACAAGCTGTCCTATAAAACTAGCGACTAGTGAACTTCATACTATGTATATATTTGGTAGCGAAAATTATAATGTGTTAAGATCCTTTAAACCCTCCAGGGCCTCCTCGTCGTCCACAATCTCGCTGTCGCCAGCCTCGACGAAATTCACAACTTTCTCCTCCTGGACGCGTTTTTGTCTCTCCAACCCTTGTCTCTTCATCCTTTCTCGTCTCTGGTCTTTGGTCTCAGGTCTCTCGATTAAAGTTATCTCTCCAACAGCCTGGTGTAATTGGGCCAACTTACGTTCATTTTCATTAAATCGACTTAGAGAACCTCTTGTAATGATCTCCAAATAGTTCTGATCGACAAACAAATTGATTTTATCTTCCTTCTCACAATAGTAACCAATCGGTATATCCAGCTTCATGGATATCTTAATGGCAACTATGTTATGCACGTTTATACCGCTCTCTCTGAAGCCACAGTTCACTGCAGTGGTATACAGAGTACTTGCGGCCTCAAAGTCACGGCATTTTACGTGCAGTATCAATGGTTCAAACTTGAAAAGAACATATCTTATCTTTTCGTCGAGGCTATTAGCCGGGGTCCTCTCGTAGTGGAACATTGGGTCATTGTACCACCCTTCTAGTCGGTTCTTATCATGAGTAACGAACAACCAACGACCACCGTCACCTTTAGCACCAACTTTAACGTGCCCCTGTTTCACCTTATAGCCCTCTAAGAATACACTGACTCTACCTGAGCATGATGAGGTGGTAACCATATCCTTGTGAGCATTTATCGTCTGCATTATCGGAAGGCATAACTCATCGATTGAGCCCTTCGGTGAAGCATCACGGTTCCCACCAAGAGTATTATTGATGTCGTTCAAGATCCATGTTTTCTTCTGCTCAAAAGGGTCCTGTGACATTGGGTCTTTATCTTCCTTCTGATGGAAGAGCACTGGTTTCCACCAGTTGTGCCTCTATCCTCTCCTGTCATTTGAAAAGTTTTGATATACAGTTACGCAGCCCTGTGCTTCACTTCTCTCTAGGCCATTCCATAAACACTCAGAACTGGCCCCTTTGAACCTTTTAAACCTTTTATACCAGAACACCAGAGAGAGACTACTGTATTAAATAAACTGAGGGGCGATATGGACCAACAAGCACTCCTCAATGAACCTGAAAACGGCCCTGAAAAAGCTACAGTGCTCCTTATGGGTCTTCGAAGGTAGGCATTATCGTACTGATATAGAACCAAGAGATACTAACACAATATCAAAAGAGGTGGTAAATCCTCCATTTGCAAAGTTGTCTTTCACAATATGCAACCACTTGACACGCTATACCTTGAGTCCACATCTAAACCTACCACAGAACACTATTCCTCGTTGATCGACCTCGCTGTTATGGAACTTCCCGGTCAACTGAACTATTTCGAACCTTCGTACGATTCAGAGAAGTTGTTCAAATCTGTTGGCGCACTGGTGTATGTCATTGATGCCCAGGATGAGTACCTCAATGCTCTCACAAATCTGGCGATGATCATTGAGTACGCCTATAAAGTTAATCGGGAGATTCATATCGAGGTTTTGATACATAAAGTTGATGGGTTGAGTGAAGATTTCAGATTGGACACGCAGAGAGATATAATGCAGAGAATCGGTGACGAATTGTTGGATTTGGGTATTGAGGGTGTCCAAGTGAGTTTCCACCTGACGAGTATCTTTGACCATAGCATCTATGAAGCTTTCTCTCGTATCATTCAGAAATTGATCCAGGAGTTACCAAGCTTGGAGAATCTGTTGGATAATTTGGTCCAGCATTCCAAGATTGAAAAGGCTTTCTTATTTGATGTCAATTCTAAGATCTATGTCGCCACAGATTCTTCGCCTGTGGACATTCAAACATATGAAGTCTGTGCAGAATTCATTGATGTCACTGTGGATTTGAACGATCTATATGAGAACTGTCAGACGCAGCTGAAATGTTCTAGCGTATTGCAGAATGGATACATTTTGACGTTCCATAAGATGATAAGAGGGTTGGCGCTTGTGGCGTTGATTAAAGATGCCGATGTCGATAGTGCGATGGCAATTGTTGATTATAACATTGAAGTGTTCAACAATGCCTTGAAAGAGATTTGGAAGAAATCTATCATCCATCCTATTCAATAGATAATATACCATCCTTTTCAATAGACACAACTAAAACTACCGGTTCGATGGCCGTAGCTTCTACAAATTAGCAATAACCTATCGCCAGAGTACGATGATTAAGTTCGGATTCAGACCTCTTAACTCCTTTCATGTTGAATCTATCCATTCTCTTGATCCTTACTCTCTCTTCTACACTTTCAGGACTCTTGACCAGTTGTTTGAGCACTTGCTTCTTTCATCATGAGCTTCTCTCCAAATGAACATTCTGATCAGTTCCGCACAGGAAATTCTAGGTGCATACTTTGACTTCTCATAATAGCATACTTGAGTAAGCCTCAAATGTGGAGGTTGTACATTCGGATAAGTTCCTGATTTCAGATCTTCTAAACAGAACTTCAAAACCTTTTCCAGGGCCCTAAAGGCTAAATTTTACAGAATATATACTCCTGCTACATTGGAGAGCTCAGGAAGAAGGATTTCTTGAAGTCAGCACGCTGCGGCGCCTATCCCCTCTGTCGAAGAAGATAGGGCAGATCAGTGAGAGAGAGCGGTAACAGCAAATGAGCAGAGTCATTCCTTTTCCGGAATCTATGATTCTAGATTCTAGATTCTATAGGCATGGTGATGCTACAGGAATAACTGAAAATCGATCCAAATATAAGGACGATCCTACTGATCGTTTAGTAATCTACATTGAATTCAGATTGTTTACCCTGGTTCTCATCTTTCAAGTTTCGGGAGGCGTAGGCCCTAGAGAGCGACGTTTATAAATTATAATGGGCAGGAAAGCTGAAGATAACCAATAAATAGATGTCATCCATTCTCCAGTGGTGTGTTACATTGTACACTTCATATGTTCTCCTACATCAAAAAATCGTTATCTGCTTGACACATCTGTCAAAAGATGAGATTAATACGCGCCATTCGGAGATCCCGCTTCAATAAAGTCGGAATATCTTAGGCTTGACTGATACTACGAACATCGGTGATTAATCATTATGGTAATACATTTTGATTCTCTACCGCACGTATATCTTATATGCTTGCGAGCGGAAGATTGCCACGCTGAGGAAGTCATGAGATTTGCTGATATATTTTAGTGCACACACCTTCCGAACAGACATATAGAGAAGCGGAACTATCCAAGAATGGATACATCAAGAAGTACTGATCGGCAAGGGCTCAAGACTCAAAGCCATGATAATAGCCTAAACGATACCCACTTTTTTGAGATGCTGCTGATTGAGATTTTGGGACCGTAACCAACTGAACTGCGTCACCAATTTGAGATGTGTGCGGTACAACTCAACAATTACAGTTCACTCAATGGCCAATCGTTTTTAATTGTGATGTGACCGTGATCCGTTGTTTCACACTGTACCATAAGAATCTAAGATCTTATAAATCTTGTTGGCCTTATACCTATATAAATGATGCTGCGGGTAGTATAAATATCTTGTGCGTTGTGTTGCGAGAGTCCGATAACCCAGAGTGGACATGATGTGGACCCCAGGAACCAAGTACCTAGCACACTTCTGTAAGCGAATATTCTATGTACTCAGAAGTTAGAAGTTAGATGACACGTGTTAAGCACGGTCGTACCGCTAAAATTGTGCGCCCTTATCTAGTACTTGCCACTTAGGTTCGGCTCTTGATTTTTGTTGTTCGACTGAATCCTGATTTCTCAGATAGTGAGCCTTGACAATTCATGATAATCAGTGAGTCCACTCTCAGCTCTAAAGTATTGAGTAACCATGTTAAAAAACTGAGGTTTCTATTATTTCACCGCTCCCTGAAGAGAAATAAAATGCCACAGCTTTATGACTGGAATTTTATTCTCTAACTTGTATATTGAAAACACGTATGGCAACATAAAAAAATCCACGGATTCAACGGGAAATAGAGAAGCTAGATGGTTAATCTGAATGCATCATGGTGAGGATGGTCAGGCAGCCTCAAATGACGTTATCAACCTGTCTTTCTAGTTCATTTCGCTACGTCAAACTTCATCAACCGTACGATCACCATATAAAACCCATTCGTAGAAAGATGATCATCGATTTGATCCCTCGAGCTGTGCTATTCTCAGCTCAGCGGTACTTAATCTTGTCTCCAAGGTCGCAACTCTGGTTTCAAGGGTCTTGATGTAGTTCATCAGACCCTCGTTCTTCGATTGCCTTGGTTGTTCCACCGCTTGTGAATGTAGAGGCTGGATAGTTTGCGTAACTGGTGCCAGCGGAACTATTGGAAGAGCTAAGGGCAGCGCCAGCTGTTGTTGTTGTTGTTGTTGTTGTGGCTGTTGCTGCTGTTGTGGCTGTTGCTGTGGCTGTTGTTGTTGTTGTTGTTGTTGTTGTTGTTGTTGTTGTTGTTGTTGTTGTTGTTGTTGTTGTTGTTGTTGTTGTTGTTGTTGTTGTTGTTGTTGTTGTTGTTGTTGTTGTTGTGGCTGTTCATGTGGCTGCAGAGGCTGAATAACTCTTGACACTTCAACAGTCTTCTCATCTTCAGATCTATTTTCTAGTTGCATCTGTCCCTGAATACCTCCCACACCATTAACACCGCCAACAGACTGAGCATTTACTTTAAATTGTCCTTCGAATCTCTTTGGATCATCGATATTCTGGCCCATATCATCAATGAACGAGCAACCACTCATAGAATTTCCATGTCTCACAAGGGCGTCAGCACGGGCAAATCTACGACCACATACTTTACACACATACGGCTTCTCACCCGTATGTAGTTTTTCATGTCTTTTCAAGTCGTGTAGTCTTCGGAATTTTGACGAACAAATGTGGCATTGGAACGGCTTGGACAGCGTATGTGTCAGGAGATGAGATTTGAGGTTATGTTTCCTGGTGAAGGTATGTGTACAGTGCGGACACGGGAACTTGTGCGCTGAGTTCTGGTCTGGTGGAGATTCTGAATCTTGTTCATTCAGGGATTGCGAGCTCCCTGTTTGGATTGACTGTGCCGATTGAGCGGTATCTCGAAGTTGCTGTGGCACGGTTTGTTGTGGTGCAGATATGTCCTGGTGCTGGGGAACGTATTGCTGCGGTGACATATTTGAATTAGATATGGGGAAATGGGTGAGTTCTTGATATGCCCTGGTTCAATGAATCCTATAAGCAAACAGTAGGAACGTTGGAAGCGTGTTTGTTGTTTCGAAATGAGTTTTGGATACTGTGGCGGTGAAGGTGAAAATTTGGTGTGGCTGGGTTCGAGGGATACAGAAAGAGGTGAAACAAGCGATGTGATTGTATATATATATGGGTACAAAATTGGTATCGTTGAATGCAGAAGAACTTGCCGTTTTAGACTAATTGTTGCTATAGAATATGTAGATTACTTCAGAAGTAATCTAGTGGCCGTATAATTCATAGATTGTTTCCAATGAACTCGGTACTTTTCATGAAAACCGAGATCAACACCCTCGCCCCCTCCACTGCAATTCCTCGTTAAGATTCAGGCCCAATAATAGATGTCAATTATTAAGAGAATTTCGATCGTCTCAGGTATTACCATCGGTGGTTGTTACTACTTCCTTCATAACCAGCTAGGTCAAGAATACAAGAACATAAGACCGTATGAACTACCGCCAGAGAGCCGTATAACGAAGATGCTAAAGATGGGACATAACCCCGGTGATAACTATTTTGCATACTGTGATACTTTCAAGAAGACCATTCATTCTTCTCTGAATAAGGAAGAATTGAATGAGAAGATATTGCAATCTCCATTGTTGAAGGGTGTCGTCGATGGGAGTATGAGGTCCTTCGACGGAAAGATCATCTCTAGCAGAAGTAATAGCTCGTCTTTGTCTACTTTAATCTCATGGAAATGGAGCACACCTCGGATCACTAGCTTCTTTGAAACCATAGCTGAATACGGGTATCCATGGAGACTAATGAACGGTGGTGTGCATGAACTATTGATCATTACTAAGGGTGCTGATGAATATGAAATCTACTTCGCCTCAGCACACGAGTATAAGGACCTCAGGGATGGGAAGTTGATCCCACGGTGGGTGCAAGCCTTGCACAGAGACTATGGCCGTCTGGTTCTTGAACTGTCAACTACGGTATGATGTGATGTTCATATAAGTACCAACGGGAGTAGTTGGTGTAGTTTACACAAAAATAGCAATTACCCGGTCTTCATTCTCAAGTGTTACCCTACCGCGTTTATAAGTTGGGGTCACCCGGCTGTATGTAGTTTTGGTCGGTGGCAAATCAACGCCATTGATTGTTGCCCCGGTGACAAAACTGGTGCACAGAGAAGGCTAACTATAGAAGATGGTGGGCATACTACGAGAGTAGCCAGCAGGTAATAGACTCTTAAATCCAAGTGTTAGGCTCCATATCATCTTCTTCAACACACCATCATCGAAACCTGTAACTTTAACTGTCCCCTCTCCGTAGATTCTCCCACGCAACCGTCGTCTCTTTGTCTTTCTGTCCCAACCCCCCCCCTCTAGCCTCCCCCCTCGTGGCTGGGCCATTTTTTTGTTCAACTTGCAGGGGAAAACAGCCGCAAAGAAGTTGACACCTTTGATAGACAACGGAAACGGCTTGCTTTGTAAGGGTAACTTACACGGACACAAATTCAAAGTATCAGTGTTGATTAGGAGCCGCGGATATACCTGACGTTGTTTTCTTTGCACAAACAAAGAGTCCATTATCAACTTATTCATCCCCTTTGAACGGTTGGATCGTACAATGGACATCAGCGTTGTACAGTCTCGCAAGAGACCACGCCCAAGTTCTTCGTTCAGCGACTGGAACTCCATCATACAGAACAATTTCTCAGAGCCTGACCCGCTAGATACCTCAGCTAGGGACACAAGCGTCATAATATTGGATTCCGAAGATGAGAACTATGAGTTCAAAAATAGGCAACAAGGGGACGTGACAGATGGCAATGAGGACCTTGTGTTTGCTGACGATGAAGAATACCTCGAGGAAGATGGCATGGAGTTAGACGAACGAGTCCGCCTTAACAGACGTGTTTTTGAAACAAATGTCAACGAAGGGTTCAACTTGAATACTGAACTGAACAATGCGCTGATCCCTCCTGGTGCCCAGGTTGGGCTCAAGAAACGCAGAACAAACTCGTTACCACAGTTACCATTATCACAGATCTCATACCGTCGTGTGTCAGAGTTGACCAAGATCGGCGACATCAAACCGAATGTGATTCCATCGGGGAACACTTCCTTCTCGAGTGCTTCTTCTAGTTCCTCCAGTTTCAAATATATGGCCACGACAAATACCTCATCGCCGTTGTCTCCTGTCCAGAGCAACAAGAAGATGACAGATGATAACGGTTATTACATTGCTGAACCCGGTGAACTCTTTGCAAATGGCCGTTTTAAGATTCTTTCCATCTTGGGGCAGGGCACATTTGGCAAAGTCATAAAGGCCCTTGATTTTACGACGAATGAGACTGTTGCCATAAAGATTATAAGGGCGATACCGAAATACCGCGAAGCCTCTAAGATCGAACTAAGAGTGTTAACGACCCTCAAAAAGGCAGACCCTGAGAACTTGAACCATTGTATCCATCTCCGTGAAGTATTGGACTATGAGAACCACATTTGCATCATCACGGACTTGTTGGATATCTCTCTCTATGAATTCTTGCAGCAGAACAAGTTTAAGCCGTTCCCTGGTTCACAGATCCAAGCCATCACTAGACAATTGGTGAGATCTGTGGCCTTTTTGCACGATTTAAAGTTGATCCATACAGATCTCAAACCTGAAAACATCCTACTAGCATCTGCACAAGCACTGAAGCACAGGAAATTCTTAGTGTTGAAAGAGCCATTGATCAACATCATCGACTTTGGTTCTGCAATCTTTGAAGATGAATACCATTCAGAATTAGTTTCCACAAGACATTATCGTGCTCCAGAAATTGTGCTAGGTATAGGCTGGTCTTTCCCATGTGATATGTGGAGTTTGGGTTGTATTCTTGTGGAATTGGTCACTGGTGAGGCCCTTTTCAGTACCCATGAGAATTTGGAACATTTGGCCATCATGCAGAAAGTATTGGATGCAAAGATACCATCAAGGATGATTCACCGCATTGAAAAATCATCGATAAGAGACTTCTTCAAGAAGCAGGGAGATGATTATTCTTTAAATTACCCTGGCCCGCAGACCAATGAAAAGAGCTTGGAGCACGTCCATAAGATCAAGAGACTCGATCATTGGATATGCTCCAAGCTGAAATTGAAAGTGAAGATCAACATGCATGACTCCCTGGAGGCAAATTGGGTAAAGAATAGTTCTCGTTTGGAAGGTTTAGACTATGAGGCATTCCAATTCTGGTATTACTTCATCGACTTGGTTAGATCCTTGTTGAAGTACGACCCTAGGGAACGTATCACTGCCATCAAGGCTATGGAACATCCTTGGTGGGACTTTGGGATCATTGATGAGGCGACGAGTCTGCTGTGAGTCGTGTTGATGATTTGGATATTGTGATGATATGATGGATATTTGGCTTTTTGGTTTTTCTCACTCTTTTCTAGCTTTATTTCTCTTTTTATACCCTTTTTTATTTCTTTCTCTTTGTCTTATGACTTACTCGGTTACATTGTGATAATGAATTATGAGTTCTAAGTAACGACCCTGTTAGACTCAAATCACTGCCGTCATGCGTTTTTTTCTCTAATAGATCAGATTGTTTATTGGTATGGATTTATGTAAGCGCGGGCCTTTTTAGGGCTGGGATTCTTAGACGCATTTAACTTCTCTGATCAACTGAACATATCAAAGAACTTCAAGCATGTCCGGTGCACCAGGTGAGTGATCACCCAGTAATACATCAGTTCTCGATACTAACTGCCAATAGGTAACTCTTTTGCAAACTTTAACCCAACACCACCTGAGCGTGGGTCGTTCCCTTTGGACCATGATCATGAATGCTCTTCAATAATGGCCGAATACCTAGATTGTCTGAAACTTGTACAAGGCAATAACGCCCTGAATTGCAGGCTATTGGCTAAGAAATACTTAGGATGCCGTATGGACAACCAGCTAATGGATAGAGATGACTGGAAACACCTCGGATTACCAGATGATAAAACTGATCAGACCATAGGTAAACCTGCCGAAACGAAAGATGTGAAGTAAGGAATTCAAGGCAGTATGCTTGATGACTTGTATATATTGAATGAAATCTTATACATTTAGATGATTATCGGTACACTACAACATAATCCATAGACAAAATACTTGGAAGATTCCAACAGGTATAAAAAGAACACTATCCAACCCCATACCAACCATAGGAGGTAACCTAAAAAAACCACGAGAGAGAAGAACCTACTAGAGGCTTAATCAAATAAAAACCAGAAATGAAGACATACCAAACCAGATAGAAGAGAGGGTATCTATCTAAAAAAGCAGTTTGAGAGATCCACGGAATCTTTCAAACGCTTCCCGCGCACCATCACTTGCAGCCTTTATAGGATCCATAATTGAGTTCACAAGAGTGTTGTGTGTATTCACTGCACCTGCTCCAGCTGTACGAAATACAGCTTCCAGGTTTGATACTTCTCTCCCAACTTGTCCCTTCACGTAGAGCAACTTGGAAGATATATAATTCTTCGCCTCTGTGATATCAACCCTAGAGGTCTTTATCACCAAACGACTAGCTGCATCAGATACGATAGAATTGATATCGGAGGTGACCACCCTAGCCCGCTCAGTAGAAGAGGCACACAACTTCCAGAACTCTCTTTCATAAGGAGCCAGATCAACTTCAGCAGTCTTACTCTTGATCTCCTCAATCAGAATAACAGCCTGGCGACTAGCACGGGCAGTTATAATCCTCACACTATGCCTAATTTCAGCGCCATGGATTAATTTCCAATCCTTAACTTGGCTCGCGGACGATTTAAATGTGTCCAGAGATGGAGTCTTCGAACTCAGCCATTTCATAGAATCCTCTGAAACTTGAAAAACGTATGGGTAAGTTTCATTGTGGAGATGTTTCCAAGTTGTGACCACGTACACCTTGACACTGGATCCAAAATCTTGTGGGATGGATCTAGCAATTCTTTCGGTATATTCAACATGCTTCTCATAGAGATGATGAGCACCTTGGCCAGCTGTTATCCACAGCTCACATGCTTCATCAGAGGCCTCATGAGCAAAGTTTCTTGAGACTTCAGATGTGTAGACAAGAAGGGTTTTCAGGGACATTGTAAAATCTTTCATGAAACCCTTAGAGGCATCGGAAAACTCAATCAAGTGAGGTCTCAGAGTGAGTGTAGCATCCTTTACCTTGTTCAATCCGATAACCCAACTAACATACAAAGTGTTCATATAATTAGTGTGGTCCAATTTGAATGGTTGACTTTCAAGTGCTTTTGTGTATTGTACCTTAGTACGGTTGACAAAATGGCCACCGATACTCTTCAAGGAGTTCCAGCTCGGATTACCCCAAAACTCTTCAATAAATCCCAGATGCATAGATTCAAGATATCTAGGATCAGGCTCTGCGATTACCTCGGGAAGAAGTGGGGCTGGCTCAGCATGATAAATTCTCTCCCAGAGTATTTTCGTGGATGGAATATCGATATCAAATATCTGAATAGTCCTATCAAGGACCAATAACCCAAAGAAGACCATTAATCCAACGTTCTTCAAAGATATCTGAGAGATATTAAAGTGTCTGTTCGCTGGTAGCTCCCTGTTCTTCTCGATCGTGATAACCAGAGGTGTACGATGAACTGGATCAGGCAGCGTATAAGACGACTCACCACTCTCTAGACCCCTCAAAGTGGATAGAGACTGAGATTCCCTATCCTCCGCCCCATAATCCTTTACAAAATCCACGAATACCCCAGATTTTTCGATACTCCCTGGAACCATAGCGTCAGAATCGGCTTCAGATGCTCCTTCAGATACAGCATCTGTTGAAATAACATCAATATCGTTCACATCCACACTTGAAGAATAAGTAGATCTTGCATCGACATCAGTGGTGTTATTTTCATCAGTAAATATCACAGACCAGTCCCCCTGGAGTTGATAGTCGAATCTTGCCTCTGAAATTACCTCACTAGGGGCTGGTTCGCTATCAGTTTCATCCCATTCACTGCTAACAGTACTATCAGTGGCGTTGCTTGAAGCCTCAAAGGGCTCATTCTCGTTCATGCTTGTAGCTCTCCCACTCCTTTTAGATTTGTAACTGTATCTTTGGACACAGATCAAATGTTATTTGACTGATCCTTATTTATAGTGGCAATTATCCCAGAGCTTTGCTTCCTATAAGAGCACCCACTATTAATTCGAAAGAAGGGCACGGCAAGTAACAAAACCAGTTCTTCACTCAGAGTTCTTCGTAATGGTACTTCAATAAACAAAATCTGTCCTCTGAAGTGCTTTACTTTGCTTCTCAGGTCTGTTCCCTATTATTAGTTGGGGATTACGGTTGTGCCACAATTTTTTGTAGGCGATAAGGCGCGGGATGTCACTTTTTGACACATACAAAGAAGCAGCGCAATTTAGAACACATCCAATGAATTGTTTTTATTAAACTAGACTTTTCCATCGGATTGCTCCTTGAGGTGATTCATCTTGTGATGGATATCTGCAACGGCGTTCGCCACCTCCATGAACAGCTCAAACTCCTCATGCACAGTCGTAATGACGAGGTTCATACCACCAACATCACTAATTGAATCCTTCTCCAGACCTTCAACAGCAGCATCAATTTCTGATAGCGCCTGTATAAACTTTTCGAGCTTCTCTTTATAGTACTGTGCCTTTTTGTTGAAGTATTGGTCAATCTCCACGGATGATGTCTTACTACCGACAGACAACAACCTTTGTAGGATGACAAAAAAATTTTCAGCATCTTCAAGTGCCTCATCAGTAGACGTTCTAATATCCTGAAGGAGTTTCAAATCGTTATCCAATGCCTGGTTAATATGCGAGTATTTGTTTTGAAGGTATTCAATATCTCTTGGGATACTCTTAATGACTTCGCTGTGTTCATCCTTCTCAGCTTTTAATTGTTCAGCTATCTGTACTTGGTTCTGAATGAATTGATCCAGTTGTTCAATCTCTCTGCGGAAATTATCTGGCAAATCACCTATTGTCGTGAGTGGAGTTATATTGGGAAGTTGCGCTTCTTGTTGTACCTGTTGTTGTTGGCTGCCAAATAAAGAACCTCCAGCGGCAGCAGTGTTGTTACCAAAAAGACCACCACCTGGTGCAGTTGAAGCATTGACACTACTAAAGAGTCCGCCAGTTGGTGCAGCAGGCTTTGCACCAAAGAAGCTACCTGAGGAATTTGTATTGGTGGCAGCATTACCACCGAAGAGTCCCCCAGTAGTGGATGTTGATGCAGCTGGTTTTGCGCCAAAAAGACCACCAGTAGAGGCAGTATTTGAACCAGTGTTATTATTAGTACCAAAGAGACCACCTGCCGAAGCGATATTGGGATTTGTATTTGCTCCAAATAAACCACCACCTGTGGAAGCAGCGTTAGCATTGCTGAAAAGACCTCCAGAAGCAGGAGCGGTTGTCGTAGAAGCAACGAGAGTCGGCTTGCTGGTAGTACTGCCGAATAAACCACCAGACGTGGTATTGGAAGTATTACCAAAGAGACCACCAGATGGCGTATTGTTACTCGTCGTGTTTAATCCAAGGGCACCAGCACCTGTTGACGCGCCAAATCCCGTAGTCCCCGCTGGCTTAGAACCAAAGAGACTACCAGATGTATTGCTAGTGGTACTACTAGTAGCCCCAAAGAGACCACCGGAAGTATTGTTATTTGCGTTCGAGGCACCGAACGCATTAGTTGTCGTGCTGTTATTGGACCCAAAGGTGTTTGTTGTCGTGTTCTTGTTAGCACCAAACAGCCCACCAGTATTACTTGAGGCACCGAAACCCGTCGACCCAGCAGTTGTTCCCAAACCACCAGCTGCTGGCTTCGCACCGAATAAAGCTGATCCCGAGGTATTGGGGTTAGCAGCACCAAAGCCTGTGTTATTATTGTTGCTGGAGGTACCAAATGCATTTCCTGTGTTTGAAGAGTTGGCACCGCCAAAGAGGCCACCCGCAGAAGACGATCTCCCGAATCCAGTTCCCGTATTGGAGCCAAACATCACCAAAATCAATTGGTTCTAATACTTCAAATTTCTAGTTGACTTCTTTCTCGAGCTTCTTTGTTTATGTTTTTGAAGATTTTCTCCTGCTGGGCTAAGCAGGTTCTAGAGGCGTAAAATTCTACACGCTGACGTAAAACCCAGAACATCTCATTAAATTAACATCAGCGCTATCCATGGACAAGGTGAACTCTTATCACATGTCATCGGACACAAATAAAGGGGTACATGAACATTATGTGGTACAACAACGGTTGACTTCGACAGAAATCACCTCAGAGGTTCCACGTTCTTGGAGAACTGGCCAGCCCAGTTTCCCGGAGCCCAATACTGGCAAATGCTGTACTGCCCATAGTATGAACCACAGTCTTTCCAACCACAACCGATTTTAGTGCTGCTCTTCCAAACGATCTGTGTAAAATGGCCCGTTTGAGTCGAGAATCCAGGACTTTCATAGTCATAGAGTGAAATCTCATCGTACCATGCCGTGACAGCAGCTGTGATATTGTATCCGAGAGCAAGATTCTCTCCGTATAGTGGGTTGTGTGAGTGGTTCAAAGTTCCGTTACAGTTATAATCATCCGCATATGCTTGTGCACTCGATGCAATGGTGTCATCCCATAGAAGATTGGGTGTGTCCACATGGAGACTTCGTTTCTCATTATGTGTGATAAGAGCGTCAACACCAAAGGAGGCCATGGTGGTAGTAGTGGTCAATGTTGACGTAAATGTGGTTGTTGGGTCATGAATAGTCGTTGACCAGTGTGTTGTTGTCTGGGTTTCTACGCTATGTATGGCTTGTGTGATGGTCTGAACGCTTGTTCGAAACACTGTAATAAGCGCTGCGGATGTAATTGGTATTAGGAAGAGATTGAACTTCATCTTCTGACATAATCAGAACTGAAATCTGGAAGACTTTTAGGCATGAACTTGTCGTATCTTTATATAGCATGTTTTACCATTGTGAACGCCTGTCATATTCATCCAGAAGAATCTCCGTTGGGCGAGTACATTTTGATTGAAGATCTGAAACTTAGCGCCAAAGGCGGATGAAACCGATAGCTCAAAATACATCGAAACCACTATGAAACACGCACATAATTTAACGGGTGTATAACATAACAATAAGGTAAATAAACTATATAGAGAAGAAGAAAAGGCCATGATTCAAGTCATGGAAAGTACCGAAGTAAAGAGAATGAGTTCATCAACGAACGAGAACAAGTCATAAAGAGGTCCGTAATTGCTGTTTTTTTTTCGTGAAGTGGGTATCTGTCAATTTCAAGAGCTGATCAATGGCATTAGACCAATGGCAAAACGTTTTCAGAATATTCACCAGCGTAGTTACCAGCTGGGTTATAAGAACAGATGGTGTATTGACCCCAATAGGAACCACACTGCTTACTAGCACAACCCAATTGGGTAGTCGACTTCCAGACAACTTGAGTGAAGTGGGAACCAGCTGGATTGCTGTAGTCGTAGTAGCTGATCTCATCGTACCAAGCCTCAACGACACCAGTAGTGGTGTAACCAAGGCCCAGGTTCTCACCGTATGAACCACCCGAGTGGGTCAAAGTACCAGAACAGTCGTACTGATCAGCGTAGGCCTGAGCATAAGCCTCCAGCTCAGAAGACCAGGTCAAGTCTGCAACACCGTGGAGAGCTCTCTTGGCGTTGTGAGCGGCCAAGATCTCAGAAGCGAAAGAAGAGTCGGTGGAACCAGAAGTAGTTGTAGTCGCAGTGGTAGTTTGTTGAGAAGTGGTCGTTTGTTGTTGCTGGGTAGTAGTTGGTGCTGCAGTAGTGGTCTCAACTTGTTGAGTGGTGTCTGGGGTTAAAGTGGTGGTCTCCTTAGTTGAAGTTGGCTCTGCAGCAGCGACTGTTTGAGCCTCAGCAGTGGCAGCAGTGGTGGCGGCAGCAGAAGTAGCAGCAGCCGTTTCTGGTGTCTTGGTCTCGGTATAAGTTGTAATGAAAGTGTTTGTAGAGTCACCATCCACTTGAATAAGCTTGGACACGACAACTTGAACGACGTTACCAACTTGTGGAGTAGCAGCAGAAGGAGTGGCAGTAGTCGCAGCATCAGCAGTCACAACAACGACATCTGTCTGAGTAACCACGACAAGTGGAGCTGCCAGAGCAGTCCCGGCAAGGGCAAGCACAAAGGAGAGTTTCATAGTGAATCTAAAAGAATGAAGAGCAGAGCGCGTTCGGTGAGTTTAAGGAATGTGACCAAGCGGTTCTGAGGGTTAATTCACGAAAGACTGTGCTTTGTATGCGGCTGTCAAATTAAAAGGAAAGTGTAGTACCCTGTAGAACGAACAACAGCAGTTACGTCTCGAAGGAACATAAAGAGGATTTTCACCTCTGTTTATATAACGTACCTTCCAGAGCTTCGAGAGTTTCCAGATTTGAAACCCGCGCGACAGACTTGCATGATGAGGCGAATAATTGCGCTCCCTTACAGATATGTACAGGAACGAGCAGAATCGTACCTCCAAAGTGGTGGAGGATAGTGAGTGGGCTGGCTCTTGAGCCAGAGAAGCTCGTTCACGTGGAAGGCTCCAATACTAAAAGGGGGTATGGACCTGATCCAAGAATGTGTCAAATAGGCTGCCAGCTACTTTGATTAGAAGCAAGCCCCTCCCCTCGTGTGTACCCCTGGTATCTTGGCTAAATGAGGATTAAGTTGTGATGTCTAAGATCCTGACGCTTGTCCACTTCACTTGAGAGTGTACGTACGAGCCATGTGGATTGTAGGTGTTGCAAACCAAAGCGATGTTCCCGAGAGGCTAGAATAAATTTTGGAGGATGTCGGTGTGGAACTCTAGTCTTCGGTAATCTCCCTAGAATTTCATGCCGTGACCATTCCATGGTCAAACACTTTCCCAGTATTCCAACTGTGTCTTTGAAGGCCTTATTTGTGGTACCACCCGAGGAGATTTCAGGTTGTTACAATTTATCCAAATGGTAAACAAGGGTGATTAAACCTAAACGGGCGAAGTGCCGATCTAGATTTCCTTTAGAGTTTGTTAGCCACCACATGGACACAGGGGTGGGTGCTCTCAAAGGGGTGCGATCCTATCACCCCGAAGAGACCGATGCGGTCTGAGCGGGCTCACTTGGTGGATTAGCAAGGGTGCTGGGGTGTCTTTGGAGGCTTTGGAGGCTTTGCACGCAGCAGCCTCCCCCCCCCCCCTATTTATTTGCTTTCTGTGTTATTTCTTCTAATATCGGTCATGTATATGACACTAGTTTACTGTTCAACCCTTGAGAAATTTCTCGAAAAGAAGGACCGGGTAGCATAATGACGTCTGATAGCAGCATACAACTTCATCTCACACTTTCAAGTGCACTATGCTGTAGTGTATCACCTCTTCCCTGCACATATTCTCAGTCCTGTGATTTGGAACTAGTTGTCCAGTGTGTCTATAAAGTACATATTTGCCCAGAGCTCATGGCCGATGCACGACCCATCCATCATCAGACCGCCATATTCGGATCAAATTACTTGCAGCGAAGGGCGGCCCCAACCTGGTCGATCATTGCTGATTGATTGCATGGTTGACCAAAAGTTAACATTATTATAAAAGAAATATAACACCTTAATATATCATGATTAACTTATCGCTGGCCCATTAAAGCTACAGCATACCAATGAATACTGAACTCTATGGACGCAATTTTCAAGTTTAACCATTTTTGTATGAAACGGTCGAGTTGCATTTCCTTACACAAATTTACTTATCGACACACTACAATACTCTATAAGTTAAACCTTAATATTTCATAAAAATCTTCGGACGACCTCAAAAATGCACGTTTATGCTGCACTGATTTCAATGCGTTCGGATAGTCTAATTTAATTTCATATTTCATTTCAAAACTCAGATCTATGAGGAGAGCACTGTGCACAGCACGCGTCTTCATCAGTCTTAGGAATAGACACTACAAAGGATCAGAGAAAAGGATCAAAAGTAACTGTAATATGTAATGTGAGTCTCCTTTCACCAACATGATACACCCATAAAGTCCCTTTATAAATAGCTTCTTAATAGTGGCCAAAAACCTTCATGTATTCAGAATCCCCCACGCATTGGGCGACTGTCCACTGATCATCACCAATAATATTGTTTGCCTGAATACCAACATCAACGGTTTGATAGGTACCGTCATGTTCCAAGATCAATCCGGATGGTGTGTTAGAACTGGCCACCCAAGATCTAACATCCTCAAAGATCTGTTCTGGAGTTCTCTCATTGGAAAGAATCTGCCAGTCAAAAGTGTCATGGTCCCAAAGTGCTGCTCGTAAGCCAAACTTTCTCAGAATATGCCTAACTCTGTTATCTATACCACCATATGGAGGTCTAAACCACCTTGGTAAATGATGTCCAGTGGCATTCATAGCCCAAATGGACCACTGGAGCTGTGCAATGATTTGTTCATTGGACAAACCTGGTAAAAACTTGTGAGACCAAGTATGGCTTCCCAACAAGTGTCCATGCTTCTGGATTTCATGATAGATCTCAGGATATCTAATGACACTGATGCCCAAAGTGAAGAAGCTTGACTTGTTCTTTAAATGATCAAGAAGCTTTGGAGTTGCAGGTGATGGACCATCATCAAAACTCTGAGAAAGCTTTGAGCAAGTGAACGCATCATCCGGTTCAACACATTTGAAACAATCAAAGGAACAAGAGTCCCTTGTACCAGGGCAAATTCCTTGGGAATATGGTGGAATGTCAGGGATCTCAGACAAATCGATAAAATCCATAGGGATGTACGGTGGATCCAAACCTGGCCATTCAGATAACCCAGTGAAATCACTTAACCACTGAGGAACTGGCTGTTGAACTTGGATATTTGGGTCAAGCCCTGTCAGAGGGGAAACAGTAATAGGAGACTCACCATGAACACCCAGAGCTTCATCAGGGCGCTCCAAAGTATACTCTGAACTATTCGAAAAAGGAAGCAGGGGACCGATGGATGATAATCTGAGATTAGAGTCTGGCACTCTCAAGCCGGCAACAACAGTTGAAAGGGCGAGAAGAGCGGCTAATGGGTACGAAGTCATCTTTTATGCTTGCCAGCAACAGAAGCGTGAGTGCGATCATTGTGTTAGGAGGAATTATTCGTTCTTTACATTCTTATATGCTTTCCCCAGCTTTGTGGCTTTTGACACAAATACAAAAACGGATTTAACAGCAGCACTTCAGAGAGAAGCTACAAAGTGCAATAAGAACAAAAGGGTGATGGGTGTATTCAAATAGAGTATATAAATAGTGAAGAAAAGAGGCATTAAAATTCTCATTGCTTTATCATTGTAGATTCATCACCAACAACAGGCTTTGGTGTTTGCTTTATGCCATGATACGTATCAAAGCGGGAACTTCTTGGAATCGAATCTGCCCTTTGCGAGTTGGCCCTCCAATCTTCGTCGATAAAAGATGTGCGTCTTCTGCTCCGCACATCTTGGGATGTAGCCCTCGATTCCAGCGATGATGGAGCCGCTGTCAAGACATTAATGGTTTGCAAGAGCGCCCTATTGTCCTCTTTCAATTGTTGGATCTCACGCATCAATTTGAGCACAATGGCATCCTGCTCACGTTCCATCAAATCAAACACTTCTTCTGCACTTGGTCTTCGTTGTGTCATCTCACTGTGGCGGCGGAACGAAGCGGTGCTGAAGCTATCGAAACTGGAGGAAAAGCTGCTTCTTGGTGAGCTTCTTGAAGATACAGGACCGGTCCCCATAATTGGAGTTCTAGAAGATATAGCAGAGTTGTTACCAGTGAGTGGACCCGATCCCAAGGAGGGGAGAATAGATGGCGTTGACGGCGACACGTTGCCACTGAGATTCCCGTGTCCGCTGCCAGTGTTCATGGCGTAAGTATATGGCACGCCTAATGAAGATGAAAAGTCCTCCATGGATACGAGAGAGGAACGTCTCTGCGAAAACGACCCTTGGCGTTGATGTAGTTGTGATCCTGGCGTGCGAAGTCGTTGTGTGGTCCCAAGTGATCTTATAGGTGACCGCGATGGGTTTGTGGATGGTTTATTAGATTGATTTGAGCACCTGGAGTGCAGTGTGGTGTCTCTCAGTTCCTGTGACATCTTGGTATATGAGCTTCTGATTGTCTCAAATCCTCTCTAACGGCAAATTTTTAGGTGAAATTGAGTTAGAACGTCACCTTTTAAGAAGGCTGAATTAGGTTTTTGCGATGATCACGATGACTTATCCGCTGACACCTCCATACACCAGCGAGATAAGAGCTGCAATCGAATTTACCGCAACGTTGTTAAAACCGAAGCAATCATAAATTGAATTTTATTTGTACTCTGGACTATGAGTCGGCAAAGTAATTATTTATATACTACGTAGTACTTCTAATCGACGTTCGTTTAGCTTTCAGATTCGTCAAATCACAGCTATTTATATACATGTGAGCCTTGTATTACAGCCTCCTCCTCCCCCTATTTCGGCGCTCTCGTTCCTAAGTGTCACGCACAGCCACAGTGGGTGAGGCCAGTCGGAAGGGATGATGTGTCCAATTCTAGAATTGATGGGATATGTTTAATACGGTGGACTACTGGTGATCATATATGAGTCTAATATCTCAATCCGGCGTGCAATTGACCTTGACAACAGTAAATAACTTATCAGCCGTACTTACGTCATTTGAGAGCCAAAAGCAAGCGTTTCTCATCAGTCTTATCCAGTTGTAAGAGCATAGAGATAACAGGGAGTAATTGTTGGCGTTGCTCTCGATGGTCGAGGAATCCCAGTAGAACGTTCCGCACGTAAGCAATCTTATCTGTTGTCTCGTTATTGCCGTTGGCAGATGGTGACGATGAGGACCCATTTTCGAGATGCATGTTGGAGACAATTGAATTTGATCTAGAAGAAATTGGAGATCCCGAAGGGGTTCCTTGGACAGATTTTTGCTTTTGTTCTTTCAATTGCGATGACAAAAGCTTATAATTCTTCGATAGACGGTCCATTTTTGCGCTCAGCTCTTCGTTGAGTTTCTTCAAAACATGGTTCAAATTCTCGTATTCTCTCACTTTCTTTTCAGATGCACTTAGCGAATCACGCATCTTGGAAATTACACCCGAAAGCTCATCAGAACTGGTGTTAGATTGCTGAGACAGCTTCTCTAGATCATTCTTTGCAGATTTCAATTGGTGGATTTCACTTTGGAGAAGGCCTTCCTTTGCAGTCCATTCGCGTACCAATTTCTCCAATTCATTGTTCTTCAGCAAAGTTTCGTCCAATTCTCTTTGCTTTTTAGAAAGTGCGATTGCATTGTCAGATTGTATTCTATCTCTCTCTTCCAACGTAGTTCTCAATTTTGAGGCCAATTCATCCACCCTGGAATCTTGTGTCTCTTCCTTCTCCAGTAACAACCGCCTGATTGTCCCAGCTTCACGAGTTCTCTCTTGTAAGAGTGAACGATTCTCAGAAAGTTCATCTTCGAGCTCTTCGCATCTTCTCTGTGCTTCTTTATATGAGACATTCAACTCCTCGCATTGTTTTTTGACAGACTCAATTTGTTCATTAGCAGTGGATTTGGTGTTCTGAAAATCTCCAAACTTCTCCTGTAAGATCGCATGCTTATCCAAAAGAGATTTGTTTTCATCCAGAACTGCTTGATGCTTCCGTTGAATATCAATTAATTCCTCGCTCAATTTTGATTTCTCTCTACTCATACGACTGAGTTGGTCATTCAAAGAATTGGACTGAATGTTTAGCTCTCGAGTGGAGCCCTTGAATTTGGCAACCTCCTCCATCAAGTTAGCCTTCAGGACCTCATAGTCTTTTACTTGCTTCTCAAAGTACAGAATAGTCTTATCTCTATGTGACAATGTTGATTGCACTTGTGTCAGTTCTTTTTTCAAGGAAGCTTCATTTTTCTTCAGATTAGTGAACTCCGCTAAATCATGCTCCAACTTCTGCTTTTGCTCAATCAACTTACTTCTTTCGGCTTGGATTCCTTGAATATCCTTCTCCAAAGTCGATTTGACCCTCGACAAGGAATTCACCTCTGCCAGGTGCTTCTTGGACTCCTCTCTAGCAGTTTTCAATGAAGTCTCAAGATCTGTGATAATCGATGAGAGCTCTTTGATCTTGGAGTTTTTCTCATCCACAAGCTTCTTCGAATCTTCAAGTTGACTAGCGAGTCTACTCTCCTTTCCTTCAACATCAGTGACTTTCTCTTTCAAAAAGTCCATGTCAGTGGTTATAGACTCAAGTTTCTCAACCAGTACCTTTTTCTCCCCTTCCAATATGGAGACCAGCTTGGCATTCTCGGACTTTTCCTTCTCGTAATCAGTCATGGCCTCCTCATGCTGGTTACGCAACACTTCCAACTCAATCTTTTGCTCTTCAAAGAGCTTAGCAGCATCTTTAGAGTTTGTTTGCAACGTCTCTGTTTCCAGATGAAGCTTCTGAAGTTCATCATATTTGATTCCGAGATTCTTCAATTCATCACGAGTAGTCACCAGGTCATCACCAACATCCTTTAACATATCTCTGAGATTTTCAATCTCTTCAGCCTTAGATTTCAACTCTAACGACTTGGCGTTGCGAAATTCATTTAAAGATAATTGCAGAGATTCATATTTAGCATTGAAAGTGGTCAATTCATCAGCTCTATCATCTTCAATAGTGAGCTGTTCGGAATCTTTAACAGCAGCCTCAGGTTGTGGGTTAATCTTATTTTTCTTCTTCTTCTTCTTGTTTTTCTTAGATCCAGGGGATGCTTGTGGTCGATCTTCAGACGTTTCAGCAGCGGCGGCTGGTGAGCCAGAGTTCTGTTCTTGTTCCAAGTTCTTTATGATGGCATCCTTCTCAGAAAGTGAAGACCTAAAGGATTTCAAAATCTCCTCAAATTCTTTGGTTTTTGAGTCTAAAGATGCTTGAAGGTCAGCAGCTTTCAGGTCATTCGCCTTTCTCAATCCGTTCAACTCCTTCTCGAGATTACCAGATTTATCAAGATTTTCAGCCTCTGCGAGCCTGTTAGTGAGTACAGCCACCTCTGATTTCGCCGATTTGAGTTCTTGCTTTGTAGAGTTTAGCTCTTCCCCAATATTTTCCAGTTCCCTCTTTGTAGACTCCAAATCCTTAACATTCTGGCTAAATTCTCCTAGTTGGTTCTTCAGTGCTTTGACTTCAGATTGGGCACTAGCCAAGTTGTCCTTAGTACTCTCAGCTTCAGAGATAACGACACTCAAAGAGCGCTGAGAGTCCTTAAGTTTTAGTGAAAGCTCCTCATTCTCATGCTTGAGTTCGGTGATCTGTGCTTCCGAGTCTCGGACGCTGAACTCCAATGTGGAAATGTTGGAACATAGCGTATTGACTTGAGCTTTCAACTCATTCTTTTCCCTCAATTCAGTTTGAATCTTTAATGCAAGATCCTTACTCTGAGAATCGGTGAATTCTCTATTCGTTCCATCCAAACTGGTGTCTTTAGTAGTCTCAACTGGCGGTTCCCCCACCAGCCGTTTCTCAAGATCGGCCACTTTGGATTCCAACTCTTTCACTTCATCACCCTTGGAATTGTCTTTGGCCATTTTTCGCATTTCATCAGTTAGCATCGTGTTCTTTAGTGTCAAGCCACTCAAATATTCTACCAGCTGTTCTCCTTCATATATACTAGAACAGGGTGTACTCTCTTGAAGCATCTTCTCGAATTTTGCCACTTGACCTTTCATAGTCTTATATGCATCGAGAAGCT
This sequence comes from Williopsis mrakii, assembly GCA_003706445.3. Classification (NCBI taxonomy): domain Eukaryota; kingdom Fungi; phylum Ascomycota; class Saccharomycetes; order Phaffomycetales; family Wickerhamomycetaceae; genus Williopsis; species Williopsis mrakii. The sequence goes on from PPLH03000038.1 coordinate 92,797, forward strand.
GAGGATACTTTTGCTCGTACTTTGCAAATTTTCTGAGCTTAGCCTTTAGCTCAGCAGGTAAATCAACGTAGGCCTCATTGTCTAGACCTTCTTCGTCATTGTTATTCATGTCGACATCGACCTCACTGGAACCCCTTGCCCTGGGCGTTTCTTCGAGGTTCTTGGCAAGCTCATCTGTTAGATTTTTACCAAGTTGCGATATCCGCGAGAGCATTTCTGTTCTGTTATGTCGTTTTCCCTATTGCTGTTGGTGAAGGTGTAGAAGTTTATCGGGGAGTCTGAAATTCCTGTGCGCGAGCCCACTACAACCGGGCTCAAACTACACTGGGGGCGGGGGGGGGGGGCCATGATTTTAAACTCGT
>PPLH03000039.1:0-91775 GCA_003706445.3 Williopsis mrakii
GTATTGCTGTTATTTCCGCATATCTGGCTCTCGTTGAAACGCAGAAATGCTCAAACATGACGCGTTCAAGACAGATTATTATGAGACATGGTGCCGTGCATGGTACCATTGGAAAGAGGATATTCATTTGTACCATATACATTGCTTATAGGTTCCCATTCTCACTATATACATCATAAAAGGGCCAAAAAAACTAATTATTCGATCGAGTATTCGATTCGAATATCGAATACGCGTAGGGGTTATTCGATCCCATCCCTAAAAAAATTCATGGGATGATAGCTCCTAAATATGGAATGCGCTAATTGAGACAGCACTCAAAATCGTCGCTCGACCTATTAAGCACTAATGCACACTAGTGCACGTTCTAATAACGCCGACTGTGAAAAAATTGTATGGGATTTCTTCTGGGGCCTGTTCGGGCGCGCCGGCGCCGAATTGCATAATTCGTGAAATCAGTCGTGATGTAATCATGCATAAAGATATATATGTATCCTACAAAAAATAACGACAACTGCAGGATTCGAACCTGCGCGGGTAAACCCAAAAGATTTCTAATCTTTCGCCTTAACCACTCGGCCAAGTTGCCATTTTCGAAAATTAGAAAATGTTCAGATTCAATTGTTTTATTGATAATAGCTATGGTAAAAAAAACTAACTAATATTATTTTCCAATTTTGGACATCATTACAGTTTTGATATAAACAGCATCAACATGTTTACTATATTTGACTTGTTTATTATGTATAGCTTGAGTAATAAATAATAAATCTCACCCTTATTGGACGTACAAGTCGACGTATTCATCGACATCCAAGTTATCCAGTTCTGGGGATGCACTGACTTCCAAGATCTTCTGAGCTTGAGCTTGATCATTGAAGTGCTCCTTGACATGTCTCTCGAACTTGCTCAACAAGACTGGCTTACCCTCCTCTCTTCTCTTTCTGTGTCCAATTGGGAACTCGACGACAACTTCATCCAAGACGGTACCATCATTCAATTCAATTTGAAGAGCATTACCGATGTATCTCTTGTCTGGAGCATGGTAATCGATAGTGAATTGCTTGTCCTCAACACAGTACATCTTGTCTCTAAGGGCGTCGATGTCAGGGTTGGAAGCAACAGCATCACTGTAGTCATCAGCAGTCAAACGGCCATGGATCAATGGGATTGCGACCATGTATTGGATACAGTGATCCCTGTCAGCGTAGTTATACAAAGGACCCTTCTTGTCAATGATTCTCAAAGCAGCCTCTTGGGTTCTGATACGAACAGACTTGATATCCTTGTAAGTCTTACCCAAATCGTTCAACTTCTTGTGATAAGTCAAGGCAGCCTCAACAGCGGTTTGAGCATGGAACTCTGCAGGGAAGGAGATCTTGAACAAAACGTTTTCCATGACGTATGAACCGTAAGGTCTTTGGAATTGGAACTCCTTACCCTTGAACAAAACATCGTAGAAACCCCAAGTCTTTGCAGTCAAGACGGAAGGCATACCAGATTCACCATTCTTGACGTGGTAAGCCAAGTTCACAGCTCTGGAGACGGCATCACCAGCAGCCCAGGACTTTCTAGACATGGTGTTTGGAGCATGTCTGTAAGTTCTCAAAGACTGGCCATCAACGAAAGCCTGTGAGAGAGCGTCGATAGTTTGTTCATAAGACAAACCAAGCATCTTGGAAACAACAGCAGTAGTAGCAATTTTCACTAGGAGAACATGGTCCAATCCGACCTTGTTGAAGGAGTTCTCTAAAGCCAAGCAACCCTGAATCTCGTGGGCTTGGATCATACCTTCCAAGATATCTCTAACCTTGAAGATATGACCACCTTCACCACCAGCCTTTGCAACTCTGGTCAAGTGGTCAGCCACTGCGAGGATACCACCCAAGTTGTCGGAAGGATGGCCCCATTCAGCAGCCAACCAACAGTCGTTGTAGTCCAACCATCTAATAATGGTACCAATGGACCAAGCACCACGAACAGGGTCCACTTGGTGAGAAGTACCAATCACTTTAGTACCGTTTGGAACAACAGTACCTGGAACGACAGGGCCAATCAACTTTTTTGGCTGCTCGTACTTCAATGCAGCCAACCCACAACCCAATGTATCCAAAAGGCATAATCTAGCTGTGTCAAAAGCTAATTTAGAGTCGATCTTGTAGTCATGGACGTAACTAGCGATGTCCTTCAAGACTTTATCAGGCTCTGGACGGGTGTTCTCAGTAATAATGGCAGACATTCTCTTAGCAGAGGTGGCGAAGTTGCGCTTGAGCATCTGGGATGGGAAGTTATTGGAGTTTAGAAGACAGTTGATGGATATACAAGTGGATCAAAGACCCTCTTTATACCCTGGAGTTCCCATTGCTTCATCCATGTGTATGACCCAACCTTCTCCGGTTCTCGGCGTTCCTGCGGAGAACAACGCGTGCTGCTTTTTTGATCCTTTTGGGAATTGCGCGCACAGCGTTTTGACACAAAAATGTGTGGGCCAATGGGCTTAGGGTACACACCATCTTCTCAGATATTGTGTAGTGCTATCAGTCAGTGAAAGTTTGCCATATGTTATAGTTTATATGGAGTACCCATTCCTGAAAGTTTTGAAAAACGTTCGAAGATTTTTGAATATTTTCTGTATTTTTTGTATTTTCTGTATTTTCTTCAAAATAGACTAGTCGTTGCTTTCTCAAGAAATGACAGGAGTAACTCTTCCTAGTATTATTCATAATAGTCATCAATTACTTCTAAGTTCGTTAGTCAGACTCAATATTAGTATTAATGATATTGGGAACGATCATGCCTCTTTATTCGTACGGGCGCATCTCGTATTTCAAGATTTGAAGCAGAGCTCACTTCGAACAATGCAATGAATGCATAACCGAGATGATCTACAGCAACATCTATGCCCATATGCCGCAACACCAAGTGACAGCTTGCTGTCATGAGAATGCAATGTATCTTTAAGTGCATATCTCATTATCCATAGGAGATTATAGACAGGGCCTCACAAGCGCATCAAAGACATTGGAATATGCTCTCAGAGAGTTTAGACCCAGATAATAACCTCAAGGGAATGGCAAAACATGAAACATATGCTTCAAGAAGGATATCATCGTGTAGGTCAACCAATAACAGAATCACTATAAAATCGGGCAAAATCTCCTCCTTTCCGCTACTGACATGGTTACGTAGATAAGTTCAACCATCACGATGTCCTCAGATTTGATCACATTCCTTCTCAACTGGGAACCAACAGCTTATCATATACCAATCTACTTGGCCCAGATCAAGGGATTCTTCCAAGATGAAGATATTAGGGTCGCTATTCTTGAGCCATCCAACCCTTCTGAAGTCACAGAACTCATTGGATCCGGTAGAGTTGATATGGGTCTAAAGGCTATGATCCACACCTTAGCTGCAAAGGCAAGAGGTTACCCAGTCACATCTGTTGGCTCACTTTTGGACGAACCCTTCACTGGTGTCTTATACTTGGAAGGATCAGGGGTTACTCCCGACTTTCAATCTTTAAAAGGTAAGAGAATTGGATACGTTGGTGAATTTGGTAAGATCCAGATAGATGAATTGACAAAGTACTATGGTATGACTCCTGACGATTACACTGCTGTCAGATGTGGTATGAACGTAGCCAAATATATCATCGAAGGAAAGATCGATGCTGGTATCGGTATTGAATGTATCCAGCAAGTTGAGTTGGAAGAGTACCTTGCTCAACAAGGAAGATCTAAAGATGAGGCAAAGATGCTCAGAATTGATAAGCTCGCTGAATTAGGTTGCTGCTGCTTCTGTACAATCTTGTATATCGCCAATGATAAGTTCCTCAGTGAAAACCCAGAGAATGTTAAGAAGTTCATGAAGGCGATCAAGAGGGCAACTGATTACTTCTTGCAAAATCCTAAGCAAGCTTGGGATGAATACTGTGATTTCAAACCACAGATGAAGTCAATCATCAACGGCAAGAAGTTTGAAAGATGCTACGCCTATTTCTCCGATTCCTTGTACAACGTCCATAGAGATTGGAGAAAAGTTACTGGGTACGGTAAGAGATTGGATATCCTCCCACCTGATTATCAGGCTAACTACAGCAACGATTACTTGTCTTGGGATGAGCCACAAGAGGTCAATGACCCATTGAAAGCTCAGGCCTTGATGGCTCAGCATCAAGCTGAATGCAGATCCTGCGGTGGTTATCGCAGATTGTGCTTGATTGGTATCTAAATTATTTGATTATAATACATGTCTGTATTACTTTTCCCTCGAAAGCAGATTGCTTCAGTGATATAACTGTTGGTATTATAGACGCCAGATATTCGAGAAGCTATTTTTCTTAGATTCCTGTTGGAGCTCGATAGAGATCGGTCATGGGTAGGAAAATTACTCGGAAATACCCGCTACCGCGTAAGGGTAATAAAGGGTAGTTCGATCGGTTAAATACCTGATGTTTTTATTCATGTCATGATGATACGGTAACCAGTACCTCAGCACGTATATCGGGTAACCTGAGCTAATTTTGGAAACTTTTAAACCATTTGAACATAGTAATATGTAATGTGCTGCCTGCTAATTTATCATCTTTTGATAAATAGAAGTGAAGCAATGATGCCCTGCAGGCTCAGCTAGAACTCAAAATACGACAGTGATAAATATCATCTAACTACTTTGGCTCTGAATTCTTTTCATCACATTTTTTTAAACTCGGGAGTTGGCTGTTGAGTATATGACAAGTTGGTAACTACCATTCAAAAGTCTCTTTCACTTGAAAGCTTTCACGCTCCATTTTTAATAGCTTTTGAGAGTTAAAGAAAGAGAAGCGATTTGAAAAATGAGAGGGCGTTTGATGCTGGTATGACCGTTTTATGAATGGTTATGAGCAAAGAAAGCTACTTGGGTAAATACTCATTATAATAGCTTCATTTACCCGGAAATTACCCTTGCAATTTTCGAATTACCTTCACATCTCTAGAGCTCGAATTATATAATGGAACGCTGGACTATAGTAATTACATGGCAATATCTCGAGCATAAAGCTCTCACTGACCTGTATTGTCTAACGTTATTATCAAAAAAAGTTCTTTCTGAAATCTGTAGTAGTTTCAAGTACATTGTGGGCTCTGACGCAACAAGGTCCAAATGACTCTAGAAGCCCCCCCCCCTCCTGAACTTACTGCAGCAAGAATAGTTAGAGTTTCAGAGTTCCAAGAGACGGTACTTCAGGAATAGACTCACAATTCTTTACCGCTCTGCATGACAGAGGTACAGATGAGAGCATTTCACCGTTTACATAGGGGAATAATTACTTGAGAGACAATGTTGCATGATCTAATTCATCTTTTAAGGATTCTAAGTTTCTTGATCTAGTGATTCGAACCACAAACTAAACCTAATATTATCAAGAATACCCGTCCATAATAAAGTGCACGATCCCCTTCAGCATGCGCGATGCCGATAAGGTATATAGATGGAAGTAGAAGAAGTGAACTGTCTGATTTTTCCATTTCATAATATCTCTCTATACTCAAAAAATGTGAGTAACAAAGCTCGTAAATTTCGAGAACAGGCACCGAGAACACAAACAAGGAAAAAATCACCTTAAATAAGGAATCACAACATAGGTCTTCAGTTGATCTACAGTGTAATGCACAATGAATACAAAGTTTATATACTTATTACAAAAACACACCCTACGTAGTAAACTGTTCACTTCAACTCGACAATCTCTTCCCCATTGGCGTTCAATCCAATAACGTTCAAGAAGAGGTTCAAGTTAGAGATGATCTTCAACTTCGTTGCATCATCGCTCTCCTTAGCCCTAGTAACAGAGCCGAAAATCTCATCTCTAATCTCATCGACGATGATTCTTTGATGGTTCAGTTTACCGCTCAAGGCCAAAGATGCAAAGAATTGCCAGATGTAAGAGTCATCATAGTTAGATTTGGTTGCTGGGAACAACAGGGAGAGTTTGGTCTCCAAAGAGGAGAACAGTTTATCATAGGCATTAGCCCAATCTTGGATGTCTTCAGAGGAAATGTTCTGCTCTTGCTTAATAATTTCTGCTCTGGAAAGTAGGATCGTAATTAACGAAGTACCCAACTTTGAGGTGGCCAAAAAGGCAACGTTGTTATGCTCAATTAAGATCGTCATCAGTCCGATGATTTCAGTAATGACAGTCTCATAAGAGAGGAAGACCATGATGGTCTTAAGAACCACATGTTGGAAGAGTTCAATTGTCTTTTGAACATCGGCTGGAATTTCATCATTCTCATGGTTCTTGAAAGAAGATTTGGATATAATCTTGATTAAGGACAAATTGGCAAAGATCAAAGTGATGATTGTCAATTTCTGCTGTCTGTCCAAGAAGTGATAAACTCTTGGGAAGATCTTCAACCCCTTTTCATAAGACAAGATCTGGATAAAGAAGTTCATGTTATCAGATTCTTCAAATAACTTCAAAGAGTCCCAGAGTTCAGAGGTATCAATTTCCTTGTTCTCTCTTTGAGCGCTCTCCAACTCCAAAACCTTTTGATAGATGTTTTCGATTTGGAGAAGGATGGACTTTCTACCACTCTTTGTGACTTCTGGCAATTCTGGCTTATAAGTGATTTCCAATTGCTTTCTCGGAGTCTTACCAAGGACACTAATCTTACCCAATGCACCGCCTTTAGCCACTGGATGTGTTTTAGAACGGCCTTTGGCATAAGTGACAGCCTTTTGCACCTGTTGTTGCATTCTTTGAAGAGCAACATCTGCTCTTTGGTAACGACCACCTAGCCTATGACCAGATAAGTCAAGGTAAGATTGAGCAACATTGTTATTATCAACTTCAGCTTGACCGGTCTTCAACAAACGGTGGACTTGGAAATAGAAATCGTCAATGTATGGATCGTCAGTGACAATCTGGGACAATTGGATACGACTTACGAAATCCTTATCACGAGGAGTCATCACACCGCAGAATTGAACGATACGCTGCACTTTCTGTTGACGTTTCATGATACGTTGCTTCTCCTCTTCTGGAAGCTCGTTAAAGTTGTCATAGTGCTGATGATAGTGTTGACGATGACGTTGTTGGTGCTGATGCTGGTGCTGGTGTTGATTGTGATGTTGTTGTTGATGCTGATGCTGAGCATATTGTTGGTCTCTTGACTGTGGAGCACTACCACGAGAGCCGTCAGATCCAAGAACAGGGAAGTCAGAGAGATCCGGCTTTCTGTTGTCCTGCGTCTGTCTTTGAGACTGTTCCTGCACTTGAGAAACCTGTTCATGTTGTTGTTGTTGTTGTTGTTGTTGTTGAATCTGGATCTGCTCAGGTTGGCTTTGCGGTGGTTGAGGATACTGTTGTTGTGATGGTGGCACCTGCTGTGGAGGAAATTGACCCTGTGGAGGGAATTGGCCTTGTTGAATCATCAATTGGTTCATCGGAGGGAACTGTTGGAACTGCTGAGGAGGCATACCAAACTGCTGAGGAGGCATGTTATAACCCTGAGGCATTGGAGGGATGAACCCTGGTGGATAAAAGTAGCCCCCCTGTTGAGGGAACATCTGTGGAGGAACCTGTGAAGGAAATTGCTGTTGTTGCTGTGCCTGTCCTTGCGACTGTAGAGGGTTCCCTTGCGATAGCTGTGCCTCAATCTGGTCCACAGAGATAGGCTCTTGCGGTTGGGACTGTGGAGGCTGTTGCTGTTGCCAGAGACTCTCCATTGGTTTCAGCGCATCTTCGCCAAATGCAGAAGGCTGTGGAATGCTTTTAGCTGCTTCAGCATAGTTTACAGCAGGGGCAGATGTACTACCGACAGGCCCTCCAAAGTTGAAGTCCTTACCCAATGGGACATTGGTACCAAACGTTTCGTCATTGAAGGCGTCTTCGTCTTCGTCTGACAACCCGCTGTAGGTCTCCTCGAAGTTAAGAACCTCTCTATGTCTTGCCATCTGGGGATCCTTGAGGGTTCTTGTTAGCTTGTGTTCTTTTCCTTTTATTATCTCCAATTCTTCGTCGTCGTTGTTGTTCTCGCCGTCGTTGGCCACTTTTTCACTTCCGAGGGGGATTTCGCGAATACCAATCCCGGATTTCTCTTTCAAGGAGCTGTCGGAAGGGCTCAAAGGGTGAACCATAAAGTATTCTGAACAGATCATCAATACCCAAGGATTATAGGAATTGAGATATGCTGCACATCCCTTCGGACAACCTGCTTCTCAAGAAAACCCTGGAGGAGCTCTTTGAAGCCCCAACTGCAGTGGACAGGATCGTTTCGGATTTCGACTATACCACCTATCACTTAACCACACCAGAGGATAAGACTAAACTACTCATCTCTATACAGAGCAGGGCTTTCAAGGACCTCCAGAAGTACGGGGTGCTGGAGAAGTTGAAATATGTGTATGGCTCATACGAGGCCCCAACCACTGAGCCAGGTTATGATTACTCTCTCTATTTGGATTTGACCTCAATCACGGGGAAGCAAGAACAACAGCAGTTGATCGAACAGATTGCTCTGTTAAAAAGAAACATGCTTGCTGCTCCCTTTGATACCGCTTTTGCAGAGTATGAGAAATTGAGTGCTAAATTTCAAGAAACAGGTGTTGAACCCGCCACTCGTTCTGGCGTCTATGAGATCAACTATAGGGACGAAGAGGCTATCTATATACAACCATCTTTTGACAGAGTCACCGTGATCTTCTCTACTATTTTCAAAGACGAGACCGATAAGATCTTTGGTAAAGTGTTTTTGCAAGAGTTTGTGGATGCAAGAAGAAGAGCTGTCCAAAACGCTCCGCAGGTATTATATTCTCATAAGGAGCCACCTCTTGAGGTTAGAGATCTCATCAGATACAGTCCGGATGAGAAGAAGGGATATGTCACTTTTGTTCTCTTCCCAAGACATCTGGTCCCTCAGAAAAGAGAAAACACCATCTCTCATATCCAACTTTTCAGAAACTACTTCCACTACCACATTAAGTGTTCAAAGGCATACATGCATTCCAGAATGAGATTCAGAGTCAACCAATACCTCAAGGTGTTAAACAGAGCTAAGCCTGAGAGTGATGAGACGGTGGAGAGAAAAACTGCTACTGGCAGACGTTTCCAAGAACGTTGATCAATATTACTTAGTCTTGTTCAACACTATAAAGCTTTTTTTTATTTTAAAACAATCGTATGTACAAGAACTCTCTTATCATCATTCCTTCTGAGGCTTCTTCGCACCGTATTTACTTCTCGACGTTGTTCTGTTGGCAACACCACTCAAGTCAAGGGCGCCTCTCACACATCTATACTTCACACCAGGAACATCCTGACATCTACCTCCTCTCACGAGCACGACACTGTGCTCTTGGGCATTATGACCCTCACCTGGAATATATGCACTGATGATCTTACCATTGGTCAAACGGACTCTGCATGCCTTTCTCAACGCAGAGTTTGGCTTCTTTGGCTTCAACACCATGACACGGAGTACCACACCTTTACGCACAGGACAGTTATCTAGATCCGGCGACTTTGCTGGACGCTTATTCAATGGCTTGGTCATACCTCTCTTGATCTGGTTAATGGTGGCCAGTCTCGATGACACCTTGATTGGGGTCTGATGTGCAAAGAGAGAGGTGTACTGTGTATATGTGGATGGTTGGCGGGATACGCTTTGGCGAAGAATTGCAGTCGTGGTGGATCCACCCAAGATGGACTTGAACATGTACTTGAGCATCGCCTTTGTTACTCCTCCCCTGCTGGTTCTGCTGAACTGTCGAGAGGACAAAAACTTCAACAACTCGCGAATTTTCAACGTTCGCGAACTTTCACCAGATTTTAATTTTAGGGGGGACGAAGACGAGAATTTCAACACCTACTTCGACAACTAAGAAGAACCGCACAAAAAAAACATGTTCAGACTAGCATTGAAGCAGGCCAAAGCTCTTAGAACTTCTCCATTAACAAGAAGTACATTTTCTCCTTTCACTGGTGCGTTCCAAACCCCTTATAACGCCCGCTGGTATTCCCATGCCCCACCATTGACACCTGAATTGGTGGATCAACGTATCATTGAGATCTTGGAAGGCTATGATAAGGTCAATAAGGATGTGACTATCTCCAATGAGACAGACTTTTCCCGCGATTTGGGACTGGATTCCTTGGATATTGTGGAAGTTGTGATGGCCATCGAGGAAGAGTTCAGTATTGGTATCCCAGACGAACAGGCCGACAAGATTAGAACCTTTAAAGATGCTAGAGAGCTGATCTTGAATAACCCACATGCTGTGTGATGTCTCAGTCTTCTAATGTTTTAGGGGCTCCCTATGTCCTCGATCGAGGTGGCATCTTTTTTCCTCCTTCGAAAGTATTTATTGTCTTATTTATTAACTACAGCATATATTCTTCACTTATTGTACCTATCGCTTCTTAAACACCATGCTCTGTAACTCCTTCAATGAAACTTCATAGACTTCTCTCTCCCCTTGGGTTGCTTCTGGTATTTCGATAGCTTGAACATTATCAACTCGATTGATATCTCTACCAATTCTTTCAAAGTACTGACCTTCACCTCTTCCAATGACAATAGTGTATGCATTACCGTCTTGACCTGCTCTCGCAGTTCTTCCAACCCTGTGTACATATTCACGAGATGAAGTTGGTAGATCATAGTTCACAACGTTTCTAATAGTGCTCAGATCTAAACCTCTGGCGATGAGATCAGTGCAGATTAATACAGAGACAGAACCTTGAGAGAACTCTTGTAAAATCTTTGAACGTGATGAACTGTTCAATTGGGAACTGATGTTGTTTACAATAATCTCTGGCGCCAACTTTGATGCCAGTGTGGTCAGGAGTTGTGATAGGCGAATTGTGGCCTCATTGGATTTGGTAAAGACCAACGTATGCTTTGAAGCACGTTCTTGTAACAACTTGAGCAATAGCAACGGCTTATACGACGATTGTGATGATGTGAATTTCGTGAAATGCTCTTTCAGTGTCAGTGGCAGTGAAAAGATCTTATCGGATCTCAGAATGGCCTCTTCGTTATTCACAATGATCAGTCTGGGATTATGGAATTGCAATGCGGACAGTTTCCCCGTATCGGTGGTTAATGTAGCAGAGAAGATCATTTTCGCTAAAGATGGCTTATAGGACTTACTAATGTTTTTTCCATCATCAGTCTCATTCAACCTGGAAATCAGGACGTTTGACCAATCTTGGAAACTTTGACTCAACAGTCTATCTGCTTCATCAATGACACACCACTGTAGATCTTCCAGCGTAAAACTCCTCATGTTTAGGTGATCCACCAATCTACCAGGTGTACTGACAATGATATCTGGGACATTCCCTTTCAGCTTCAAGGATTCGTCATTTAGAGACATATCACTTTTACCCAATGTGACAATATTCAAATCAATCCCACGAGAAACACTGATTAAGGTTTTGTAAACTTGGTTAATCAACGGTCTTGTTGGGACCAGAATAATGCATCTCAATCGTGGCACCGTTCTATTCTCCAAGGACTGTATCACCGGTATGGTATACGCCAAAGTCTTACCCGAACCCGTTGATGCATTCACCAAGATGTCACCTTTTATGGCATTCGGATTTAACTTGTTGTTAATCTCTGGGATCAATAGCTCTAAGGTCTTAATCTGGGAGGCAAAGGCATTCTCGAAACCCATATGTTGCAAATTTTTCAGTATCTTACTAGAGATCTGGAAATGTGTGAATGCTTTAAGTTCAGTGGTTTTGATATAGATTGGGTCAGCTAGCCAGTTCAAGTTGTTGTTTGTCTCTGCAGCGGACAGTCTATGATCACGAGGAAGCGTGGGCTGAGGTAATGGAGCAATATCATGCGTTTCTACTTGGTTGTCATCCCTATCCTCATCATTATAATCTGCGGATTGTGCTTCTTGGGTCTGCAATTGTTGGATTGATTGGTTGAAACGAGAAATAATGGAAGAGAACTTCGGGTCATGCTCCGGCTGTTGTTGTTCGTCAGGTTCGTTATCTCTGTTTACCTGTACCTCAGAATCTTTCATCTCGGGATATTTGATATCTTTGATATTTTCTTCTTCTTCTTCATATGTTTCCCTCAAAGCGCTTTCACTTCCACCATCTTCCTGACTTGAATCACCTGAACTTTCATCTTCACTCATCTCCTCCACATCCTTAACCTTTCTCTTGAGCGGCAGTATCGGCTTCACAGTGGGTTCTGTGGAAATAGCAGTAGGGTCAAATCTTGCAGCAAACATTCCTTGGGTTTCAGTATTATATAGCGCACATATAACCTCATGTAAACTCATCTCATCGCCAGCCTGAAGTAAAAATTCACGAACATTTAATAAGCAATTATATAACCACATTATATAATCATAAAGAAATGGTAAGCACCACATGGTATGATTCGCGACTTAGGCTCCGAGTTCTCCAAGGCCTCCATGTGCCGCAAGCGCAGAAATGTCCGGATGGTTGTTAGTGGCAGTGGGCCACATACCAGAGCCCCTCTACAGGTCCCCAGAGTTTTAGAGAAGCTCACCCCACCATGACGTTTTATTTCATATGTCATACCATCCTGATAGTAAGGGGATGGATGACAGGAATGACTTGCTTGTCGAGTTCAAAGATTCAAGAAACTGTAGTGAAGTAGTTCACCGTGTCATTCTTCGTAGATGGCAAACAACACGGATAGACCCCCCACAACTCACACCTATTACAGGCACCCACCCTCTGTCCTGCGAAATCCCGGGGTAAATTCCTTTCCTCCCACAATCCGGAGGATAATGAATAAAAATGGAGTTGCGCATTTTGGTGGGACGATAACGGTCGCCAGGAGATATAAAAGGAGGCACAGATCCCACTCTACTCCACGTTTTCGAAATCACACATTCACGAAACAAAAACACAAATACAATATCAAACATGGTTTTCCAAAACGCTCCAAGATCGATTGTCATTGCCAGTGCTGCCACAGCTGTGCTTACTGCGTACTCTCTCTTCGAATTGAAAACAAAGGCTAAGGAGAACTACAGCGCTCTGAACGCTCAACACTTTAACGCTCAACATCTCCATAAGTGATTATACTGTTAGTACTAAATGCAGTATTAAGGTATTAAAAACATACTTGCATACATGATGATACGATGTTTTCTCAGGTATTGATTACCTCTATTCATTTCTTTGGGTTTCGGTTTTTTTTATTCAGTTTCCTTGAGCCTAGTTCTCCAGGTTTGGTGGGAGGTTCGCACATAGTTTGCTATAATTTTCAGGTTGATATTCTATTCCATTTTGTGTAGTTCTCGGTCACTGGAGAATTCTTTTCTGCTGGTTATATGCAATATGTCGATGTAGGCTGGGGCGTACAGTTTCAGCAATGGAAATCGCCGCGCATACAAAATGAGTTCGCGAAGTTCGGGTAACCTTAAATTTCTGTACTGAGTAATTTCTCTTTTAGTATATTTCTAAAGGTTTTCCACTTTTTTCTTCAACTTGATCAAAACTGAAGGTTCATAAACTGCGCTGTTGACATACGAAGAAATAGATCTATACACAAGATGAGAGCCAGTGCCCTGCTATTGAAAGGTCGCTCCGCGTGGAAAGGTATGCTTCATATCAACCGTTATAATTCGAATGCTCAAATACTAACAGCCAACAAAAGGTCCACATGTCGTCCCACTACCCATCGCTCATGCAATCAAATCCGGTACACCAATCAGAACTAATGCTAGAAGCTGCACCATTCTACCACAGTTTGTTGGTGTAAAGTTCCAAGTGCATAACGGGAAAGAATATGTAGCCTTCGAAGTCTCAGAAGATATGGTTGGTAGCAAGTTGGGTGAATTTGCACCAACCAGAAAGAGATTTAGCTACACACAGACTAAGAATAAGTGATCGCTGTATAAGTAGATATAAGGGCCAAGATGTCTATGAAGTCATGTACATACGTTATAGCTGCCTGTAGTGTTACCTATGGCCTTACTGCCGTGGTATGTAAACATAAACTAGGTCCAAAAAGCAATAATGAGGAACTACCAATACACCTTCTAGATATAGAGTTTTGATCATCCTCTATCCCTATCTGTTCTATCTATTCTAGAAAACCCCTCTCTCAATCTCTCTTCTCTCATCTTACCCGTACGGTCTTGATTTGGCCAGTTTCCCCAGTTGTTCAACCTAATCACTATGCATGTGGCATTATCATCACCACCTACTGCTTCAACATATTTCACCACCTCTTCAGCGCACTTCTGTGGTGAACTTAACCTGGCCCTGTGTGTAGCTTTGATCAGATCACAAACTTCCTGATCTGTTGCATAATTCGTGATACCGTCAGTCATCAGCACAAGGAAACACTCATCACCACCGACACCTCCAGGCGTTTGTGCCTGTAATCCGTTTCTAGTAATCAGGTTCGAGTCGCCAATGACATACGAAGTGATATCAGGCTCGGCTGATATGCCTTTGCTCTTAGCCACGAGATCTCCAAATGCCCTAGTATTCGCAAAATTCATGAATCGATTCTCGCCGAAGGAATCTGTAGCAAAGCCAGCAGCGAATTTATTCAGACGGATAGATTCAATGGACGATGAAGGATGATGTATCGCATTCAATGCGTGTGATTCGCCGTTCTTATCACATATTATGCATTTCGTATCACCGATCTGAGAGACATATAGTCTTGATACCGTCTGAGGTGCGAAATACATGTTATCTTCATCCTGGAGATCGATATTGTACAAGAAGACCGAGGTAGCTGTTGACCCTGATTTACCAACTTGTGTCATAAATTCATAATCCAGTTGAAGGTAAGTATGTGTCAACCGTAGCTTCAAATCATCTTTGTCATCGTCTTCTGGTTTCAAAGAGTTATAAATCTCTTGTCGTTTCCGGTAGAGGCGTTTCCAATACCCTCCAATGTCCTTATTGTACTTCTCGAGCATCTTCATGAATTCTGTTTCATCTGGACCTCGCCAATTTTCGATTTGTCTATGAAGATTTTCCTTCAGATAGTTGGAACACTGATCCCCTCCATGCCCATCAAATATACTCGCCACAAACGTATCATGCATTACTTTCTTTGTGATTCCGTAGTTCGAGTATATCATGGGCAGCTTTATCACATTCACTGCATATTTATCTTCGTTATATAATCTGTTCATCCTGTAACAGAAATGTCCAAAATGAGAGGGGGCCTTCAGCATGTTTACCTTGAGTCTTGCATTCCCTGACGCTCTTCCGAAGGCTGGAAAGGTGACATAGTCCGATATTGAACGCGTGGAGATTCGTGGTTTCATTGCATTGGGTTTGTTGTATGATTTCTAACTGCAGGTGATATACCTCTTCTTTATTGGTTCACCATCATCCTCTGTCCCTCTCGAGGATCTCAGCTCCCACATTTTCTTTTTACCCCCGGGACCTTTCCGCCCAAGTGTATGCTTTTTGAAGGGACACAAACAGTGGGGTTCTGCCTAGCAGGTCCACATTTTGGTGGGGAGTTTTTATTCCGTTAGGCTGCTCGAGACTCTCTCTAGGGAGACGGCTCGATCGGTCCCAGGCAGAGGATGGAACAACTGTCATTGTGGGACGGCTGAGGTGCCCCTAATGGGGCCATATCTAAATAGTCCGATATACAAATGAGGCAATCCTCTTATTCCGAAGAT
This sequence comes from Williopsis mrakii, assembly GCA_003706445.3. NCBI lineage: Eukaryota > Fungi > Ascomycota > Saccharomycetes > Phaffomycetales > Wickerhamomycetaceae > Williopsis > Williopsis mrakii. The sequence goes on from PPLH03000039.1 coordinate 15,646, forward strand.
GCCTTGAATTAATTAGATTCTTTTCAACACCCTTGTTATTACTATTAAATTTCTGGTGCGTAGAACATAGATATACAGGCAACATAACTATGCTTCCACACTTTTGGACTCTAATACCTCATAATTTCATCTTGGGTATCCATTCCCTCGAAGATCGATTCCGCAACTTGTGCAGAGTGAAAAATTCAGACGACGACACCTCGACTTCTAGTACTTCAACAAAAGCTTCTTCATCCGTTGGCTCAGGTCCACACATGAAGCAGAAATTACCGTCATACCTGAAACTGCCAAGAGAACTCATCAACAAAAAGTTCCGCCATATAAAGTATCTAGAAGATGAAAGGGTCCATGATGGTGTTGTTAGAATGGAAAAGTCTCCGTGGAGTATGCAACACGGTGTCCATTCTTTCCCTCTTGGAAGAAATAGATATGTCAATATCCTGCCATACGACTACAACAGGGTGAAGCTGGACGTTCTACCTGGGTGTTGCGATTATATCAACGCCTCATATGTGGACGTTGATTTGGGCGTTAAAGAATCATACATCGCAACTCAAGGGCCGACAGAGGTAACGACGCCACATTTCTGGCATATGGTGTTGCAGCAGAGCCAATCTCCCGACGTTGTTATACTCATGGTGACTCCATTGATGGAGGGAGATATTAAGAAATGTTCAAAGTACTGGATTGATGATGTCGGCGATATTTTGGAGATCCCAAAGGATGAAGGGTTCAGGTGTTCATTGAAGTTGGAATGCCTTGAGAACAAAGATGACCCCACAGTAGTAGGAACACACTATACAAAGATAAAGTTAGAGGCTATTGAAGATGGAATTGTTAAACAACAGAGAACAGTTCATCACATTTACTTTGATCAGTGGACCGACGCAATGAGGCCTGACGCATGGGAACCGATCATGGGTTTAAGCCAACTGGTTAGATCGTTGAACGGAGAAGGAAACGCACCAATAGTGCACTGCTCAGCGGGTGTAGGACGCACCGGTACTTTTATCACCATGGACTACTTGTTGTCTCACTCAAATCTGTTATCAGAGTCCCCAGATGAAGATTTGATCTTCGCCGCAGTCAAGCAGTTAAGAGAACACAGAATGTCCATGGTTCAAAGTTCTGACCAGTACAGGTTCTGCTACGAGATGGTAAAGAGCTTCATGCAGCTATGACCGATGCGTTTACAAAGTCATGATGGACTCTTTCAACCGGCAGTGGCCGCCATGTCCTTCACATTATTTTGGGGGAATATCATGAAGTATTTGTTACACAAACGCGCTTTCTTCCTCTTACATCAACAACAAGAAATACAGCAGGATTTACCGCCCACTCGAGATACTCGGCCTATCACTCGAACTTGTCTTTGGATCACTCCACTGCATTAATACAGCGATAACCAGTTGATGAATATGACCCTAAAGAGCTCTTTCCGCGTGGCGCTTAACAAAATCAATTGTTCTGACAAAAGATCGCAGAGCCTATGTTGTGGGTTACCATTCCAGTTGGTTTTTGCGGAAGAGACGCTGTACTTCCACTTTGTCCCGATGAACCATGGCTTTGATGAGCATGAAGATGTGACCCGCTTCATCAAACTTATTACGAGGGCGGAATTCGTTTCACTTACTTTCAACACTCTCTACATCGATGCTGCCAACCGTAAGATAATCTTTAGACCTCATATGCTACGCTGCTATTCATATGAGTTTGATTTTGTTGATGACAATATCTATCGCTTGGGCCAAGAGCTACTGGATACAAGCAAAGAATTGGGCTATCTCACGGTGCATCAGTTAAAATTGAATGCTTCAGATTATGATAACGATGATACCGGCAAGTATCACGCTGCATTGGATTCATTGGACTCAAATGATGAGGCCTGAGTCGCAAATACACACGACCTCTCTCATACATTCTCATACAAGGTAGCTTACAAGCTATGAGCTACAATGCTATAATAGATAATGATTAATGGGCCAAAGTAGACTGTATAGACACTACCAATAGAATAAAACATAGCATACATTCACAGATAAGTTTCCGTAAGAGCCGCCTTATCGACAAACCATGTTACTCTACCAGCAGCCAATTCGTTCACAACTGAGGCTGGCAGACCTTTTTCTGGTCTCTCCATAATCACTTTCACAATCGAAGCCTTGACAGCACCTTCAACAACAAATGTCACCCTATGCGAATGACAAATAACTGGCACTGTCAATGTGATTCTTCTCTTCGGCCCCGATGGTGCGTTTTCGACTGGCACAACCCAAGCGAGCTTCTCTCTCAACACGGCGTGATCATTAGGGAAGATGGAGGCAATGTGACCATCTGGAGCACAACCGAGTAAAAACAAGTCGAACAATGGGAGTCTCACAGAGTCCTTATTAGCAAATCCTTTGATCAACGTCTTCTCATAATCATCAGCCAGTTCCTGGGCATCATCCAACAGTGACTCATCAATGTGATAAATCTGTGGTAATTCCTTGCCCATCTCTTCGAGCCTATCAAAAATCTCACGCTTAGCCTTACCATAGTTCGAGTTCTCATCATGAAATGGCACAAGTCTCTCATCGGCGAAGTACACATCCCATTTATTCCATTGGACATCGTCTCTATTGAGTAACCCTTGGCTTAGCACACCTATGAGCGAACCACCAGATATAGCAATCTTGAAGCGTCTATTCACAATCTTTTCCTTCTTCAGCTTGCCATTCTTCAACGACGTTGTACTTGCACTAGGCGTAACTGCTGTGCTTGAGTGGTTATGGGTGGATGATGGTATGCTGTTTGTGAGTGCCTGGTTTTGCGCAGCGACAACATGGTTCGCCACAGCGTCCGCGACATCTGCGAACTCTTCAAAGGAGTAGATCTTAGGGACTGTCGTTGTCATCTTGGCCACAGTCTTTCGGCTCTCCTTCTAATGTAGTTGTTACTGTAGTTGTTATTGTTGGCCAACCCCTTCGTTTCCAAGCTGCTGCTACTGCTACGGCTACTGTGATTTTCGTTATCTTCGTTCTCCCTTCCCTTTCCCACCTTGAATACTTTTTTCGTTGCTGGCCGGGTAACCCATCATTGTTCGGGGTGTTAGTTGAATCAGATTGGTACCAGTACTAATTGATTCTTATGGGGGCAGATAATGAGGCTGCCGTAGTCTACAAGATATTATACTCGACCGTCCGTACGGCGTACTGCGTAGTCGTTGCTGGATTCTGGAATATCAATGGTCAATGGTCAACGGTCAATGGTCAATGGTCAATGAGTACTGTCTCATAACTCATTGATCTGTGCCGACTGTCACCAGTATCATTTATTTATGATTCATAAATACTACACTTTCTAAGAATCAGACTGTTGTGACTTATACATATTACAATCATCAATGCATAATTATTAATTACAATTCACATAATTGATAACACTTCCTCAATGTTCATTATAGCATAGTATACGGTTCCCCCTCTTTCCGTGTGTATGGACTATGCACTATGGACAGTTGCTCACATAAACGGGTATGAGCACCTTCCCAGTCTTATGCTTCATGCCACTGAATGCGCTGGCCAGTTTTCCGCCAGATGAACTAGGCTGGGACCATCCAATTTTCATTTTTGGAACAGAAAGACCATACACGAAGTGTCTCTGTACAGTTTGCAACAGCTTTAAGGCGATTCCAGATCTGCGGTGGCTTTGACACACATAGATCCTGGATATACCACATAGTAACTCCAAATTCAACTTACTCACAATAATACCATCTTCAACGGAGAACCACCTCCCCTGTGTCACTTTCTCTACTGATATCACTCCTACGGCAACACCGTGCTTGACATATACGAACACGACACCATCATCACCATTCAACCAAAACTCGTTGTCATCTGGGGCATTCAGATCACGATTGACAATTTCTAATAGGTCTAACGCAGCGACAACTTCACTCTGTCTCTGTGGATTGACCCTGTATATAAATTCATCGTGTGAGATTTTTACCAGTGGCTCCTCATCTGACTGGACTATCCAGTCACGGCCATTTAGACTCCTCTGATGGTACTTCTGATGCATCTTCACGTCAGATGAAAGATGTTTCAAGTAGGACATTCCACACTGCTGACACGTTTCCCTTGTCTGTGAACCAATGGCTAAGAAGGCCTGCCTGAATTGTGGAGCCATATGTGTATCTGTGAATGCCCTTCTCTTGCATGACTTTGCTACTTTTGATCCCTTGGTCTTGACTGACATTATGTTCATACCCTTGTAGTCCATAAAATTTGAAGCCTCTCTGGTCCTGCCTGCTCCAGTATATCTTCCCTTTATGAGCCACTCTGATCCATAAATAATTCGATTTTTTGACGCGTTTGATCTTTGAAAGACGCGCATGTTGACGCGAAGATAATCCTCGAGCTCACTGAAAAGCAAGGGTGCACCACGCAGATAAACTTCATCCAACCACAGGCAAAGACACCCAACAGTCGCACCGCGAGCATAATAAATAGTTTTTATGGATTCCCTCAAGGCCCGCCTTGTCATGTTATAAGATACAATCGGGATTGCCTCAAAGCTGTGATTCTAACGTCAGAAGAACACGCGCTTTTAAACTGGCCGGGCTTCCCTGCAAACGCATCGATTGATGTGCTATGAATTACAATATCAGTTAGTGCGCTTCTGCTGAATGAAACTGAGAGCCATATGGGGCGCATTTTTCCAAATGTCATGAGCTGCTGGTGAATATTAGAGGGGTCATCAGATAGTTAGATTTATAGGAGGCTAAGAAAGTGATGAGGCCCGTCAACCAAGAGATGGAAGAAAACATGAAAACTAGAACCCAACCCTCATTCTAAAAAAAACAGCTGCAAAGTAGATAATCAGGGCATTTCCAATCAGATGATCTGCATCCAGCCATCACTGCTGTGTCTACTTCAAGCATGACAGGGAGGGTGACATTGTGTGATTAGATCCAGAGCTGAGCCTTCCTCCCCGTTGGTGATTTTGTAAAGAATCCAATCCAGATCAACATACCTTAGGGCAACAGTCTATGGATGTATAGATAATATCTAATAATTATCTGAATATCTCGAGCAATTCTTATTATGAAAAGGTAAATTGGAATAGACTTAGTGTTTTTTTAGAGACCTCGTCTTCTCCATAGCAACAGCAAAGACGCTCTAATAACAGTTCCTGTGCCATAACAGGAATATACTAGATATCTGGACTATAAGATCATGTAAACAGTAATGGTATTACGATTTCACTCATACTGTTGAACAAACATAGCCATAGTGGTCTTCAACACTTCTATTTTAGTTTCCCTATTTTTCAAACGAATGATTCCCCGGAAGTTTATCCAGTGGCCAAAATAACAGAGTAATTTTGATTGCCTAGCACATAGAGAACTCTTAAGATCTACACATAACAAAAATGGCCATTCTGAAGTCCAGAGAGGAAATTGTTGCATGGGTTGCATCTTATGTGCACAGGGCTGTAGGGTATGGGGTCATAAGCAAGCAGACTGACAGCCTCTCATGCACTCTCACACTCTGCTTGACGGAGAACCGCAACTCGAAGATATACATCATGGCTACCCGTTTTGACACCGATATGTACACTGTATCAATGGTATCACGGAATGATAAAGACGAAACATCCGAATGTATATCATTGACAGTGGATTACAATCAATACTTTAGTAAGTTGGAGGTGCCTATCACTGAAGAGCAGGTCGATTCCATGTATGACTCTCCTAATCTCCCATGGGTGGATACATTACCTGGGAAGGTCTTATACCTGTGGGGTAGTTGGGATATTTTCGAAAAAAAACTGAATCAAGAATATAACATAGGAGATTTGGATCCAGAGTCTCCAATGGGTGTATATTACTACACCATCAAGCCACTGAGACATCAATACCTTGAAGCTACAACCATGGCAGTACCACAGGACTTCCATGAGAAATTACTAAAGCTTACGAAGGCGAAGATGGCAAGTGTTAATATATCTCCTGAGAATTGGATCCAGAATATTGGAGAAGATCGTGCAAGCGTAAAGGCGCCAGGACTACCTATTGAAATTCCGCGGGAGGCCGCAATACCAAAAGAGACAAAGCCATTGCCAGAAGATTTGCCAAAATTCGATGATGAATATGAATTGCTTGGCAATAGGCGTTCCAGTGTTCCAGTTGGTCCTATGGTTCCTTCTATTGGTGATTCTGATCTATACCCAATGGGTCAGAAATATCCTTCTCTTCGGCCATCCCTGGATCCTTTCTCAGGGTCTAGTGGTAATGGTATGATTCCAGGAAAGGACCATCCTCTATTTGGACAACAGGGACCTCGGGGCCCGCAAAGAGGTGATCATCCACCTGGGGCACGTTATGATGACCCGATGAGTGGGTCTGATCTGGGAAGTGAGGGTCTAGGTTTACCTGGTGGCAGTCTGAATGGTGTACCACCATTCGGCGGGTCTCCATTTGGGCAACCAGGTGGCTCACCATTTGGAGGCTCAGGTGGGTTTATGTGATTTAATGATACGTCTGTTTTCTTTGAATCTTTAATTGTAGAGAGAAAGCATCATTAAGCCTTTGTATACACCGCGAGCACATCATCACCTTTTGCCGATATTAAAACGCGATGACCATTGAGCAAATAGAGACCATACCCATCTTTTGTGAGTTTGAGGTCTTTGAGGTCTGTGTAGTCTTCCAGTTGTGCCACTCCGTAGCCTAGGTTGTCAGTGATGAGTACATATGTCTTTTTTCATTATTAACAACTCACTTCCAAGAACACCTTGTTTCCCGTATAAAATAGCACCAGTGGGTGACTCGATACCGCTATCCTGCACCAAAGCCCGTAGTTTATTATCTTCCATGCGTTACTTCTTTCATGTTTAGGGTGAACGGGAAACAGGAGGTCAATTATTCCCTTTCTTAAGGAATCATGGTTATGCGCCCTGGGGTAGTAACTTCAACTTCAACTTCACGACGCCAGTGAACAACGGTGAACACAGGAGAAGCGAGTACGATATAAAGAAAGAAAAAAACCAGAAAGACACATGAACGTCTCCACTTCTACAGCAGGCGTCAGAAGAAGAACCGCCAAGGCACACCAGGGAGAGGAAGAGAACGCTTCCACCTTGAACCTCGGCCCAGAGTTTGACGTGCACCAAGTAGGCCACGACGGTGAAGTCTCAGATCTTATAACTTTGAACTTAAGCGAGGCCCGTATTTTGATAAGAAGCGCTCTGAAGATGCGTAAGAAGATCATGACGCCGAATGGAGAGTTCAAGGATGTCTCCGAGGTGGATATGGGTGATTTGGATGACGATAATGGTGATGATGATGACAACAATGAAATTGCTAAAGCTGCTATTGCAGTGGGGGCAAATGAGGTCTTGAAAAAAACTTTAGACTACCTTAGTGTATTCTCAAGATTTAGGGATACGGAGACCGTTGCTGCAGTTGAGGCACTCCTGAAAGCTCCAGAGAACTCAGACTTGCATCCTTTTGAAATTGCACAATTAGGCTCTTTATCGTGTGATGATGTCGATGAGGCAAAGACGTTAATACCGAGCTTGGCCAACAAGAAATCTGATGAGGAGCTACAGAATATTTTGAACCAACTGTCGAGACTAGAGACTCCTTATTAATCAGTGTATCTGTCTTTCCTACCGTTGTCACTGTACTATAGTTTTTTTTCACCTAGAAAAGTTGCTTATGATTTTATCTTCATGTCGTAGTTTATAGCATCCCCTTATCCTTGAGAAATGTTTTTCCTCCAGCTCTCCACCATCTCGGAACGCAACTGTGCGGTAATATATCAATCACAGATTCGTCCGTTGGATCACAAACACATCTTTTTAATCTTCTAATACCAATGCTCGAGGGACAGTTAGCAAAAGGAGCGTGATAATAACCAATGTCTTCAAAATAATGAATCTCGTCTTTATCAAGCATCAATGTGGCGGCTAAGGTATGTACGGGTGCATCGCCCCATCTTTCGTAGTAAAACCCACCTTGGTTGTTCAGATGTTCAAAATACTTCAGATATCCTTCAGATCTATAAAAATCCAAGTTTCCAATCTCAAAATTACTCCAAAAGTGACATAAGTTATAGTCATTCGCGACATCCATCCTCACAGCGGTGATACTAAAGGATTCTTTATCAGTAATGAATGAAAATGAGTTATTTGGGTGTAAGTATTGAGGGTTCTCTTCAAAAAAGTCCATTGTGGTGTCATAAAGCGTCGGAATTGTCTCCTCATATTCGTGGATAGCAATGATAAATCCATATTTCTTCCCATTCAGTCTCATCACTTTGAAAGGATCATAGCTGAAATCACAATAATATTCAACATCTGGTTCCACGCGCATGTACCACTCATACTTATTGACAAGCTCTTGTCTGAAGAAGAAACCTGAGTTGAAACGACACATGTTTCTATAGCTCTCTGAAAAACCATATATCACTTCCTTTTCCACCATTTCAGCCATACACTGTCTGAATTTCTCTTCATCTATGGAATCTGGTCTATCCCATTCTTCACCTGGGATCAACCCATAAGCAACTTCCCCCGATGCCATCAATGAAGTTGCTTCCTTGAATTCATCAGTGAATGGGACATCGTTTAAAAAAGTCCAAGGATAGCGATATTTCTTGTTGAATCTATCTTCAAGAGATCTCATTGCACTCAACGCACCTTCCAGTTCAGAGTTCCTCACCAACATCACAATAGTAGCGTTCTCCGTACCAAGCTGGACATTGTCCCTATCATCATCCAGCAAGATCTTCTGTGAGTATGAGTTTGATGCCAATTTAGTTCTGAATTTCTCCTCTATGTCGTAATGGTATTGCATTGATCGAAGGTTGTTCAAATAATCTTTGAAAAGAGCTTGTTCATACGCCACACTGGCCAGCTTGTCTCTCACATAATGAGTTGACTGCAAAAGTAGTGCAAACACACATGTTATCACCACCCACACCTTCTGGTAGAACTGCATTATGATCTTTTGAACTATTCGCTTCGCCTTGGGTTTCGGTGCGCTGTATGATTTCAAGTGCGCGAAAATGTGCCCAAACTCATGATGGTATGACATTAATTACCGGTGAGATTATGAGACAGCTCCACCCATTATCAACGCTTTGGTCTCTATAAAGTTACAAATCACATATGATTGATCATTCAGTGGTCAAATTCGATTTATATTTTTTAGCTTATTTATTTCTCTTTGCTCCAAATCGGCAAACTGGCGCTGTCGCTAGTCTTCACAAACAGGGCTTTCAACCCAGCTCTCTTCAAGACACCTCCAGCCGGCGCAAACTTTTCATTACGTAGGAATTCCACCACAGCACCAATGTTCTGTGTCAGTTTCTCGGGATCCATGTCCACGTAACCGATTTTAATCTGGAATGAATTATCGCGAGAAGGAAAGAAATATGTGTTTTTAGCGATTGACTTCATCTGTTTGAGTACAAACTCTGGATCCACTCTTTCCACTCTGTCTTGCTTTTTGACCTTTTTCAGATCTCCCTCGTTGATTGGAGCCATTTGAATCATAAAAGGTACTTTCCTATGACCTTTATAGAATACTTCGCCCATAATATCAGGCAAGAGATGATGGATACGATGATCAGCTAGTATGAGATCGTATTCTGAATACAGGTTCTTTGCAGCCCTCGCCGAACGTGTCAATGTCTTGACTTTTTTTAGGGGCATTATATCTCTGAAGAGATCCTCGGTTGGTGATTTGGCTTCCGTTAATGGACCACGATATGGCGTTGATGGATCTTTTGTAATGAGTAGGATTGAACACTCTGAGACTCTAGAAAGACGGTTTGGGATAGGTCTGATTACGGATTAGTATGGCATTTCCTTAAAAAACTTGAATAGTGCTCACATTATACGCGGTGTATGGTCACGAGTCTTTGTAAGTGGGTTTTCAGTGTTTATAATCAAGTAGATGAACCTCTCTTGTCCAGACTTCCCTTCCTTGATCTCATGCGCTATAAGCGACTTCAAAGCCCTCTTGGCCTCATCGCGTGTCTTGTTTCCTAATGGAAAACTCATTGTAAAGTCAGTGCGAACTCCAAATTGTCTTCAAAGCTGCTTTATTATTCGGCACTTCAGCAGAACTTTTATCTGCTTCTTGGCTCATCGCACAATTTTCATGGGAGATTCAACATCGCGGCATAACCATTCCCAATTGGGTTATAAGTATCACAAATTAGTTTCGACTGATAGAACTGCTCGGCAAAGAATCCAATTTTAGAGCCTAAAGATAGCTCATCTAATGCCGAGCTTGATCACTTGCTTTGTCTCTTAAAAGTGTGCCTTTTTGTGAGGAAGTAAGCTCGAAGTCAGTGACATGGTTGCTTTGGGTAGACTCATTCCAGACTCTGAGGTATTGAAGTCCAACTCGAAAACTATGGATGAAAAAAAGATTTATATTCGAAATACGAAGATAAGACCTTTTTGGACAAAGATATGGGAACAAGTCTGAGAAGATGGTCGACAGAGATGCTCAATGCCTTGATTTGATGACCCGTAAAACTTTAAGATCAAAGAGTATCTCACTGCATGTCATGTTTACTCTGATGGGCTTATTTTTGAGACTTTTTATAAACTCTGAAGCGACGGTTCGTTCTCTTTGTTATATTGAATGGTCCATTGAAGGCAACTGAACATGAATCGGTAGTTTTATGTCGCCAGCCATAGTGTGAGATCCCGGATAACGGCAAGGTTCTCGTTCTTCTTGCTATGTTAACGGTTATCCTGTGCTTCTCTAATGACGGTTGTGTGAGCTTAGCTATTGTCAAGGAACCCAACGCTTCAACGAAACGCGCGGGCGTCAAGTAAGGGTGGCGGACAGTGATTTGGATTTCCGAAGGCTTCCGCAGATCAGCTATAGTGCGCAAGGGTCATAGGCGCCCACTCAAGGTATGAAATCACAATAAGAAAGGTTGGCTACACGTGGCGTTTCTCTGCACAGTCATCATTGATTAGGACTGGTGACGAAACACCTCTCCCTACATTGACTATAATCCTCGAATTGATGTGCAGGGGGAAGAGACAGGCAGTGCGGTTGGGATTTGCTGGAGAAGGGCGTTCGAGTATCTTAGCCAAGGTCATGAAGCGAAAAGGACTTGTTCTGCCTAACTTTAACCGCGATCCAAACGACATAGAGGACAGGAAAGAACCGTCGGTATATCTACTTGCAATTCCTCTGATTTATACATATACATTGTGCCGAGATCATCAGATAACGGGGGGACTCAATTCTTGACCACGTTTTCTCTCCAAACCATTGATTATAAAAAGGCTTCTATTACCTCGAAGCGCAAATACTGCCATACTTCATGGCGTCATTCGTATCTGAAACCCAACCACGCCCTTCCCCAGAAAATGAAGATATTGGCACTGGCATCACTTTCAACCGTGGCATCCGCCCATCTGGTACCGATCTCTGCCCCAGATTACCTCAATCGCCCATTAACCGGTTATCACAAAGGCTCCACATCACCGATGGGTGTGTCTGAGACCTATAACTATTGCAACATGCCTCATGTCAACAACTTGACATATCAGAATATCTCCGCGGAGTATGAATTGGTCTATATCGAAGTGATCCATCGTCATCATAAGAGAACCGCGTATGCTTCAAATCTACTACCAGGCGACGTTAAGGAATCATACATGAACTATCCGCAGATCACTACAGGTGGAAAGATTGATTCTAAGAACCACGGCGCTGACTTGTTTGGTGTTTATCATGATCTCTTGGGGTTCTTGCCTGATAATTACGATCCTCAGTTGCTCCAATGGAGAATAACAAACAACAACATCACACAACAAGTCTTTAGTTCGTTGATTACGGGAATGTATCCGAACGCTAACATCACCGCTGAATTACGAACAGTGGATAACTTGGAACCAAATCTAGATTGTCACCAAGCTAATGATTTGAAGAGCAGTATCAGATCCACGGATCTATGGTACCAAGAGACCAATATGACTATCTATAGCGACCTCGCAGAGCAAGATGGTATCAATAAGACCGGATATCCAGGGTTCTACGGCTCTATTGATCATTTCTTCGATAATTTATCCTCCAAGACGTGTGCAGGCGATGCAGTTAATGTGACCAATGAACAGTTTGAGACTGTGATGAAGCTGGGTCACTGGGAGTATGACTACACTTTCTATTCACATCCAAATGCCACCGAATACGGCAAGTACAAATATGGTAACTTCACTTTAGAATTAGCGAGCCACTTGCAACAAGTTATGGATGATGAGAGAACAGTGAAGTATCAGCACAACATTGCCCATGACGGATCCGTTGCTGGGTTGACTGCTCTATTGAGTGAATATATTGACTTGGGGTTCTTCCAATGGCCAGGGATGGGAGCTGAGTACGTGTTTGAATTATATAAGCAAAAGAGTGCCAGTGGTGAGTATTACTTGAGAATCCTATACTCTGGTTCCGAGCTCAAGTTCGTTCCTGTTGAGAACTTTTTTAGATATTTGGACGATCAACAGGTCGCAGAGGTTTCTTCGCAGTGTTCTAAGTGATTTTTTTATTTATCATTGTTAATTTGTTCTATTTTTTTGGCGCCTTTTTCCATGTGCGTCACGTGCGGGTATAACTTTGTTGTACATGATCTAATCGGGGAAGGCGGAAAGGCCTACCGTATTTCAAGTCAGCCGTTTTATATATACACATACATACATAAATAAATATGGGATGATTCATGATAGGATTTGTAGTTTTGAATTTCTTAAACACCAGTCTCCAAAGACTGTTAAATTTGAGATATGCTATATATGTCCTTTGAATTTTGTATATTTCTCGCCTCCATTCTTAACCGCCCTGCTGCTTGCTTGCTACACGACCCTGATCAATATATGTACTGTAACGGCTTTTTTTAAAAGCCTGAAAAACGAAGGCATTCCAAGAGATTAACCAAAACAAAATGCTGCGCAAACCATAGTCCAAAAACACATTTCTTGGCGCATGCCCATGGGAAAGACTTTTCTTTTTTTCTTTTTTGGACTGCGCGCAGTCCTCTCTATTTCGTGGGCTTGGCGCAAACAATCGGGAAGTTTCTTGGCAAGAGCAAAAAATGAAACCGCCAAGCTGGTTAGTGATAGGGGTGGTGGGGATTCCCTGATATTTTATGAGCAATTGACGGCACCTTCGGTAGGGTAGGGTAGGGTGGCAAACTATTGTGAACATGTACGTTTCGCAGAGCCCTGTGTAAATGGCCATGTAATTGTTACCGTCGGAGTAAATATATATAGAACGGCCCCGAAGTGTTCCATCGTCAGGGGCAATCCAGCGGCTTTACGATCGGCATACTGCATATCGCGCCATGACGGGGGAGTCTCTCAGCTCCTCCTACACATCGAACTAAATCTGAAAATCAACAAACGACGAGAGAGAAAAAAAAACCTTCAACCGGCCAACGTCGAAAACAAACAAACAAAAAGTTATAAAAACTCGCGAAACCCTTCCACAAATTTTTGGAAGCTCTAGATCAAGAACAACAACAACAACCACGACAACAGCAGAGGTCTGAGCCGCCCTACAATTGTGACAACCTCCACGAGAGAGACGTATTTTGAGTCGCCCCGCCCCCCTTCAACGATGTCCCACATGGCACACCCGTCACAACAACAACAGCAGCAGCAGCCACAACAACAACAACAACAGCCACAACAGCAACAGCAACAGCAACAGCAACAGCAGTTTAGCGCCCAAGAGCAAGAATTAAACAATGCCACCGCAGAAACTTGGTTGGCTATCGGGTCCTTGGCTGAATCGCTAGGTGATGCTGATAGAGCCGCTGCTGCGTACGACGCTACATTGAGACACTCACCAAACTCTGCTCCAGCGCTAACGAGTTTGGCCAATTTGTACCGCTCAAGAGACATGTTTGCCAAGGCGGCTGAGCTGTATCAAAGGGCATTAACCGCTAAGCCTGACGCTGGTGAAACCTGGGGTCTCCTAGGCCATTGTTATTTGATGCTGGATGATTTACAAAGGGCATATGCCGCCTATCAGCAGGCACTATACCACTTGAATAACCCAAATGTCCCAAAATTGTGGCACGGTATCGGTATCTTGTACGATCGTTACGGTTCTTTGGAGTATGCTGAAGAGGCCTTTAGAAGAGTGTTGGAATTGGATCCAAATTTCGAAAAAGCATCAGAAATTTACTTCAGATTGGGTATCATCTACAAACATGAGGGTAAATTGACCCAAGCTCTGGAGTGTTTCAGATATATCTTGCCAAACCCTCCTGCCCCTTTGACTCAACCAGACGTCTGGTTCCAAATTGGTGCAGTATTGGAACAACAGCGAGATTACAACGGTGCAAAAGACGCCTACCAGAAAGTGCTACAAGCTAATCCAAAACACGCTAAAGTCTTGCAACAATTGGGTTGTCTGTATTCTCAGCAAGGCTCCAATTTCCAAGAACCTGATACTGCTCTCAGATTGTTGACTCAATCCTTGGAAATTGACTCAAGTGATGCTCATACTTGGTACCATTTGGGTAGAGTCCATATGTCAAGAGGTGACTATACAGCAGCTTATGATGCCTTCCAGCAAGCTGTTAACAGAGACGCTAGAAATCCAACTTTCTGGTGTTCTATCGGTGTTCTGTATTACCAAATCTCTCAGTACAGAGATGCTTTGGATGCTTATACTCGGGCTATCAGGTTGAACCCTTACATTTCTGAGGTTTGGTACGATTTGGGTACTTTGTACGAAACCTGTAACAACCAAATCACTGACGCATTGGATGCTTATAAGCAAGCTGCCACTTTAGATCCAAGTAATCCCCATATTCAAGCCCGTTTGGAGCAATTGCAGAAATATCAAAAGGAAGGTGCCAATGGTCAATTACCTCCTCCACCTCCACCTTCACAACAACCTCGTCTACCACAACAGATGCTGCCGCAACAGAGCCAACCTCCTCAACAACAAGGTCAACCACCTCATTTGCAACAACTCCAATTGAACCCGCAGGCCCAGCAGCAGCAGCAACAACAACAACAACAACCCCCTTTGTTCCAAAGTCAACCATCTCAACAACAACAGCAACAATCTTTGATCTCTCAGATATCAACTCCAGTGCAACAAGCTTCCCTGGCTTTACCACAGCATGATTTTAAACCAGTGGCTCCACATAAGCGTGAACTCGAGAACCCAGACCTTGGTCAGCGCAAGCTGAAGAAGACCACATTGGAGGATCCTAAACCTACCGAACCTACGACAGTGGGAGTGGTTAAACCAGCGGTTACCGAAAAGCAGAACATCTCGGCGAACAACCTCAACGCGGCGCTTCCTATTCAGTCTGTTATTGAACAGCAGACATCAACTCAAGAACAGCCAGCAACTGCTCCTGAACCAGTTTCTACCCCTACCTCTGCCCCTCCTACTGCACCAACGTCTGAACCCTCCGTAGAACCTGCTGAGGCCAAACTTGCTGAACCTGAAGCTGAGCCAAGCATTAAGCCATCAGAAGAGGCGTTGAGTAGTCTACAAGAGGAGAAGGCTATCGAAGCTGAAAAAGAAGAAGAGAAGAAAGATGAAGTGGAATTTGAAAAACCTGAAGTGAGAAAAATTGAAGAGGATGAGGATTATGATGATGAAGATGATTCTGAAAAGAAGAATAATGGTGATTCTAAGTGATGGGTATATTATGAGGGAAGGACTCTAGGAGATGTGAATTTGATAGAATCTGAGAGCATGAAAAAAAATATGAGACACTGTGGTTTTCGCCTTATTGATTTTCTTTATGTGTGTGACGTCTATACACGTTGGTTGCTACGGTGTTATTGGTTTGTCATTAGTGTATGATTATTGGTCTTTGTATTTTACATTGCTGTATGCAGACTTCAAATGTCTTTCTCCACAATCTCTTCTAAGAACTTCTTAATCTCCAGGAGAGTTTCTTCTCTGATGCTCTCGGGCACCATCGCTGTATATCTATTAGTACTACTAGAATTCTGGTGGTGATGCAGGAGGTAAACTCACATAGTGCCTTTGGTTCAAGTGTTTGATTCAGTTTCGCAAAGTTTGGATTGCTTTCCCGCGCAACTTCTTCTAGTCAAGATGTTAGTATGAAGGTGTAACCATATACAGCGGTAGCGTGCTCACCATTAGCGATCCTTCTGACGTTATCTAACCACCCTGACTCTGCGAGTTTCTGTTTCAGTTCTGTGGAAATTCTAGCTCTTCTAGTTAGTTCTCCGTGCCAGTGTCCTTTGTATGCAACTCACCTATCATATTCACCAGATTCTATCAAGTGGGCCTGGATCTTTGCCTTTAGTTGGTCTGACTCGGACATTTACGTGTGTATTTGTATGGTTCGTATAGCCATTTGCCGACAGGTCGATCTTTCACTTTTTTTTTTGTTGATGTTTTCTGCACCGCATTTTCTTTCCCCCCTGAGTATGAAAACCACAGCTGTTGGCATGTTAAGTATCCGTCGCAGAATCATTAAAACCCTTCCCAAACTTGTCAGAATGTCAACTAAACCATCACCCGATAGAGCAAAGATCCTCAGAATAGAGCCACTAGCTCCACAAGATGCCAAATGGACCAAATTGGAGAAAATCACATATCAGGATCCAGTGGGGAAGACCCGTCTATGGGAATGCGCAAGTCGCACAACCAGACCCCAAGGGTCCGAAGTAGATGCTGTGGCTATTATTGCCATCCTGGAAAAAGATACAGGTGCTGAAGTAATTTTGGAAAAGCAGTTTAGACCACCAACTGAAGGTGTATGCATCGAGATGCCAGCTGGTTTGGTTGATCCAAATGAATCAATTGAGACTACTGCACTTAGAGAGCTGAAGGAGGAGACTGGCTACATCGGAGAGATTCTCTCAAAGAGCATGACTATATTCAGTGATCCAGGTTTCTGTAACACGAACTTGAATCTTGTCACAGTAAAGATCGATCTCAATGATGAAAGAAACAAGAGCCCTATTCCACAACTTGAAGATGGCGAGTTCATCGAGATATTCTCTGTTCCATTGAAGGACTTCGATCAGCAACTGATCAAACTACATAAACAGGGATATAATATCGACGCCAGGGTACAGAATGTCGCCGAAGGAATCAAAATTGCCCAAAGATTTATTCTTTAAAGTGATTAACTGGAATCGTGAGCTAGATCTCTAGTATTATTAAAGCAATTGATAGGTAGACTTTACATATAAGATGTTGATGGTGCTCAAGTATTATTAATGTCGTAGGCATATCACTTTCAATATATTCCAGACTATTGTGTTTTTCGTAAAAAGGTATAACTTTGCCCTCAGTTATGAGATACTTGCTCCAGCCACAACTCTCCAAGTGAGTTGCCAGAATATGAATATACATTCGTATATACAGGGACCCTGCTGGCGCTGTGCGACCATGGCGAAGCAGGCCGAGGGCATCACGCGGTGCTTCAAAAAGCAAAAAATTAACGACAGTTGCAGGGTTCGAACCTGCGCGGGAAAATCCCAAAAGATCGCTCGAATTGATTCAAGTCTTTCGCCTTAACCACTCGGCCAAACTGCCTGTTTGTTGAGAAAGTGTCTTTATTTATTAAACTTGCTGTGCATTTGAATCTTTTGGGACACATAGATAGGGTAATCATAGCAGTGTTTCAAGGGTTTTAGACTCTAAATATCATTCTGGATATATTAGTCTGATAATTTGCTAGTTTTAACTAGGTAAGAGAAAAATTTGCAAGTTATGAGCCCAACACTATCTTGTAGCTGTTGCAACAATGGTCCACAAAATCTTTGTTATTATAACAGTTAGCTCTTGTCAACCAGGTTTATATGTTTAGTACAAAATCTCAGTCTATTAGAAATAGAGCTTTAAGGCAATGACGCTATTATTGGAAAGAAACGAATTTAATTGTTTGGATTTTTTGTTGTTTTTCATTTTTGAGTCACCTGGCTTTCTCATCAATAACTTTAATTAGAGTCAAAACGGATGATGCAGTTTGATGTGAAAGATCTTGAGCTGGAATTAAGTAATCGGAAGAAGTTAGAAGTCGGAACTAAACAATAAGAAGGAACTGCTAGACATTCAAGCTAGATTTCCTGGTGTCGAATTTTCAAACTGTTAGTGAGCAGTGTGACAGCATTGGTTACCGGCATGAGCCATGCCATTGAGTATTTTCGTGAGCAATTATTGATCCTTCTGTACTCTATCTAAATCAAAGTTGAAAGTGTTGCAAGCAGACAAGTACATCCAAGTTCTCATCAGGTGCCAGTACACAACCGTTAATTATTTTTCCAAGAATTTATGCTGTGCGGTGCGGCTGCAAGACATTCTTACCTCCTCCTTAGCCTCTCACGATTAGGAGGATCACATGCTGGGCCATTCCCTAGATGTCCATCAAGAAGTCTAAATGTAAGGAGCTTTAATAACAATCGTGATTCAAATACAATTAGATATCTTGAGACTTCTGGCGTTGAATGCAAACGGTAAGACTTTTCTCTTTTAGAACAGTGCTGGGGTTTTCACAGCACATTGATCGCAAGTGTCATTGATTATTTCTGAAACATCAAAGTCAAGGGAGACCCTGGAAAATTTGATACGGCTCTTCTATTCTATATAATGGTTAGGTGGTGAGAGATGTGATTCGCGAAATGATCAATTTTGAGAAGAACTTGGATCGGTCATGAAATTTTGAGACTCGAAAGACGCCAATGTGTCAATTGGTTATTGTATTCCATGTGGCTCGTGCATCTCCTCTTTAATTCCTTGATCAAGTATGTCCCATGTTGGAAACTTGGGCCTCTGAAGGAAGCATTGGGGACTGGGAGCTTCAGAGCTTAAGATATCATGGGGGAAAAAGAGCACATCAGAAATATTTTCCTTAGAAAAAGAAGCAGGGTAGGACCAATTTCTTACCGTATTACAGATTTTGTCGACCCTGAAACCGAAGGCCTGTTGCTCCACCTTGATTCCATTATCATCAAAACAATAATCATTCTAAGTTGATAATAGTTAGAAGTTTCTCAAGTCGTAGAAATATTGATCTGCGTCTTTGCTCTTCATGTTACTACCTATATGAAATAGGGCACTGGAAGGTTGACCGCTAAAAACAATGAGATCACCCATCGTCAGAATTTTCAGTTAAGTGGTGCGATACTTTTCAAATCGATCTCTTCAGAGATTTTTAGAAATGATCCTCAAAGCCATCATCTCGAGAGGGGACGGCCAATGTATTGATTTCACTGATACCACCGTAGCTCCAACTAGTTCCACTGTTCCCTGGCCTTCTTGGACTCCTCTCCGGCGGCTGTCAATGTTCCAGTTTGTGCTCTGACATCGACGAAGTAGACGAATCTCCCAGAAACCAGAGAAACCAAACCAGAATATCGATCAAACAAACAACATACAATCTGTCAAACATAAAAACTCTTATCTTAGACTCTAAAAACATTTTCCTTACATTTTTTTCTGTCTTCATACTTGAAGAAACGTCAAACAGTCATCTGAACTATAAAAGAGGCCAACACGCTTCCTTAGAAAGCGTTGCCAAAGCCTTGCCCAGTTGGCTGATAACCCAAACCTTGACTACCGTTAGTGATCAGCAATCTCTCGGTGCCCAATGATGGGTGTTCGTTGTTCTTAGCATCTGCATCCTCTCTAGCCTTCAGATCCTTCATCAGCTTCACAAGTTGCTCACTTCTTTGTCTCTCCATAGTGATCTGGTATGGTTTGATGAAATCGCCCAATTCATGCAACCATGCCAACTCCAAGACCTTATCGTAACGAATCAAGTCATAAGCGGTGTACAAGAGACCAATGAATGCCTCGTTGTTACCAGTGTCAACAAAGTAAGTCAACAAATCTTCAGAAACCTCAGTAGAGTGAGAAATGGCAGCAGTTTCAATAGCATCTTTCCACAACTGATCGGTTTTAAGGATGGACAAAGCCTTGTTCCATTTCTTGTTCTTTCTATAAAGACGAGCAGCAATTTTTCTGAAGAAGATCAAATCATGCTTCTCCAATCTACCGGCCAAGTCAATAGAGTCAAACTTGTCATGGATGTCAACCACAGTTCCCAAAGTCTCATGGTCCTCTTCCTCAATAAGCAAATCATGGTAAGCAGAGTTAACAACGGAGTTATTCTTCTCTAAAACAGAGATCAAGAATGGCTTAATCAACGGCAAGTTGTCGGACTTTTGGAAAATTCTAACAGTTCTTGGAATGTCCAATCTTGGAGTCAATACAGCTAATAAGTCAGTGATCAAAGATGGGTGCTCATTGACGTAGAAGTTGATAGCTTTATAATAGATCTCCAAGTTTGCAACCTTCACAATGATGTCCTTAAAAGAGGAATGGTCAAAGGCAGCAGCGGCCTTATCAATCATAGTCAAAGCAGCATTGTCCCACTCATCGTAGTGAGCGTACAAGAAGATTAATTCTGGCCAGAGGTGAGCAGCTTCCGTAGCTCTGATAACCTTTGGAATGTTAATTCTAGACCAGAACAACTTCAAGTGTTCCATAGTCTTGGATGGGTTATACTTCGTGTACAATATAGCTAACTCCGTAAACATACCCATGTGAGCTCTCTCCAAGCCCATACCGGCCTCGAAGAGGGAAATCAGCTCGTTGAAGTAACCAGAAGATTCGTACTTGTCTACCATCTCATCCAATTCCTCGGCATGGACGATTAAGTTCAAACCGCAGATTTGAGCCAAACGGAATTCCTTGTGCTCCAAACAAGCATCGTTGACTTGTTTCCAGACCTTGACATTAGATGCCTTTCTAGCGCATTCAACAGCAGACTGGTAGTCGTCCAGGTACACCAAAGTAGAAGCCAGCTTGGAGTAGTTAGACACAGAAGAGTACAGCAATTTAGCAGCCTTGTAGTCCTTACGGTCGTACAACTTGTCACCAATCTCGTTCAGGTCAGCAACATTGGAACCGTTCAAGAACTTCTCGATCTCATCAAGTCTACCCATCTCAGCGTAGGCAATGAGCAACTCACCATCTATTTTTGGCTCCTTCAATGTCTGTCTAGCCACCAACAAGTACTTGACCAATTCTTCGTACTTACCAGCAGAGTCAGCAATGTCAATAACAGACTCATAATTGGATGGATCATTGGCCTTAATGTAAGATTCAATAGCCTCTGGGATTCTGAGACCATTTAACTGAGCATCACCCAACTGACTCCACAACTCTGGAGTATCAATCTTCTCAGCATATGTCTCACCTCTATCCAAAGACATAACGTCCTCAACAAGAACTGCGAGAGCCTTAGAGGGCAACTTGTTCTTGTCATAAATTTCAAAGGCTTCCTCATAGAGATTAGCCTCTACAGCCAAGGCACCAATTTCAATTGGATCAAACTCATCCAACTTCTCAACGTAGGACATAACCTTAGTTGGCTCAACCTTGATAGCAGTTACCATCAACAAGCCTTGCAAGGACGGGTTTTCACTGAATGGAGATGGCTCCAAGATGATCTTCTCCAGTAACTCAACAAGTTCAGCAGTCAAATTGTTGTCCATGAAGGCCTTAACAGTCAAGGACACAGGTTCAGCGTCGGTAGCCTCTGGAACAGCCGTACCAATAACCTGGTCAATCAATTGTCTTCTGTGTACATTCTCCTCAACCAAGACCTTGTTCCACAGACCGAGATCGGATCTGTTCAACAAATATCTGGCCTGGTACTTGTACATAGCGTTCTCGTTGGTGATTCTGATCAACTCATCATCATTACGACCCTTCTCATAGGCAATATAGGCCAAATATGGATCTCTCTTCTCACAATAGTGACCAACCTCCAAAGTATCATAGTTAGCATTCTCCTTCAAGAACTTTTCTGGGTTGTTATTAGAATCGATGTAGATCTTGGCCAAAGTGTTGAATACAGCTTGGTCCTGAACGCCAGAGTTCAAAGTAGCTTCCAAGAACGGCAACAGCAATTTCAAACGGTTTCTCTTCTCAACCTCAGCAGTCAACTCAGCGATTGGAACTTGACCAATGACAGATTGGATTAAGCTTTGGATAACCTTCTCATCACAATCAACATCCAACAAAGCAGCGACAACTTGAGGAGTTTTGGATGGGTTCACTTGTTGAACGTATACCTCAATGAATTTGAAAAATTGATGCTTGTACAAATACAAAATTAAGTCATGGACATAGTTGAAACGGTCACAGACAATGATCAAAGGCAATTGGTCCTTCAAGTCAGCATCCTTCAAAAAGTTCTTGACTTTCTCTGCATCGTAAACATTGTTGTCCTTGACAACGCGTTCGATTTCCTTGAACTGACCCAACTTGGAAGCAGCTTGGATGTACTTGAAGACAACATCTTTGTCCTCGGTCAGGTTGACAATAGAGGCCAAGTAGTAGTACAAGCCCTCATAACACTTGAACTCCTCGAAGAGTTTGATGAGAGTAGCAGAGCCAATCAAATCAGAGTACTTTGTGGCAACTTGGATAACGATCTGCAGGTTCTGAGCTATGTTTTTATCTAAGAGTTCTCTCAAAGCAACCATGGATTGTTCAACGTTCAACTTACCGAAATAAGCAACCAACCAATCAGCTGGGATTGTTTGAGTGTTGACAATGACTCTCTTAATATCTTTAATATCAGAGTAATTCTCCAATGCTCTCTGTGGTAAACCACTCTTCTCAGACAATTGGGCGATGGTGGCTCTATCATAATGATGGAACATATCGTTACCCAAGATAGCATCAGCAACTTGTGGGGCGTGCAGCAAGTTGATTTCCAACAATCTTGTTTGTAAATGGCCTTGGTTTGGAGAATCATCCTTCAGGGCATCAAGCAAGAAAGATGTACCTTGCTGAACGAAGTTTTGAGAGAAGAAGATATCAGCAATCTTCTCAACTTCGATTTGGCCAGAAGTAGATGGGGAATTCAGCAGGCTGATCGCAAATTCAGAAGCCTTGTCAGGGTTTGTTCTCAGCAAGTTAGAGATCAAAACAATGAAGTTTGGCTGGAAACCCACTTTCTCACAATAGGGAACGATCTTGTCAAACTGACCCAACTCAGCCAAGGAAGAGATTACCTTAGCATGCGTTTGAGCTCTCAGATAGATAGCCAAAGCCAATTGCAAGTCGAATGGCTTTACAATATCACCCAATTCTTCAGAGGAGGTCAATTTGTCTTCCTTCAACCATTTCTCAAATAATTGCTTTCTATCTTGTTGCAAAACTGGCTTCGCCAACTCAATAGTCTCGAACTGGTTCAACTTACCCTTATCCAAAAGGGTAGAGAAGTATTGTAAGATAGGAGAGATGGTGCCTGGGGCGGCTTGGATATTTTTTAACTTTTGGATAGTCTGTGGAGTTCTCAATTGTTCAGAAGAAGCAGCAACCTTAGCAGCGTTAGCATAGTCACCTTGCTGCAAGAGAGTATCGAACTGTTGCAAAAACAAGTTCTCAGCACCTGGCAAGCCACCTCTTGAAGCCATAGACAAAGCCAATGATACATTACTCAACTTGTTCAAGATGTATGGGACAAGTTTATCCTTAGCTATCTCGACAGCTAGCACTTGACCGGATTTGTTGATAGCTAAGATACCATTGTGGTTGTCATAAGAAGAGGCGATAAACACTGGCGTAGCAGTGATTCTGTTGACAAACAAGTTGGAACCACTCTCCAAGTCGTACAAGTGGATGAATCCATACTTAGTGAGTAAGTAGACAACACCATATTTCTTTGATATTTGGACAGAGATCGGAAAATCATTTGTGGCATCAGGTGGAAAGAAGATATCAACGTTCTTCTTTTGGAATGGTGGATTATTCGCATCGTGATCAATCTCGATAATGTGCAATTGACCACCAGTAGCAGTTCTGTTTCCGCAGACAAATACTTGAGTTGGAGAAGAACTACCATCCAATTGCAAAGAGCTGAAGCCTGCAACGTGACCCTCAATGGCCTGTGAAACGTTTCTCTGCTTGGAAAAGAGCTGTATTTTACCTGCAATACGACCACTCTCTTGCGTGATACCGACAACAGCAAACCAGTCCAACTTCTCGTTGGCGACAAAATTGATAATCTGGGAATTGGTGAGGTTTGCGTGTCTCTGGGTTAACAAGGAAGGACCAGAAGAGGCATTACCATCAAAGATGTTCCATGTGTACACAGCTGAGGCAGTCACAAGGCCCAATTGCTCATCATTGAGCCATTTCCAGAAGATCACAGGTTCACTCATGTTGAAAGACTTGAGTTTTTCCTTAGTACCCAAGTTGAAGATTTGGATTGTAGTACCATTGGCTCTCAAGGAGATGATGAATTGCGATGGGTGGAGAATAGCGTTATCAGCGCTCATGTTTTTTCTGGTCACAGTGTTGCCATTGGCCAGATCAACAATGGCCACCGTGTTGGCACCATTAACTTGCTCACGCACTGTCACGTAGCGGTCTGATTCCAAAGTGGTGGATCTGAACTCCAAAGACTGTGGGTTGATCCCCAGGGACGTCAGGTCCGTGAGCTCAGTGAACTCGATCGGGATGTCACTCATAGCGCACTGTCGGATTCAATCTGTTGTTGATGTTGTGGCAGATTCGGATTCAAGAAACAGGAAGGGGACGACAGAAAATATCCGGCAAAAAAGCAAAACAGGGGTAAATTGTCAGGACAGTACAGATGATTGGGCGATTATCCAGTGTCCTTATTAATTTGTCTATTGACAACTGCAATTGAGCCTTTCCTGTTCAACTTCTTGTGGAAACAGGGGTTTTCGGTGTGGGAAGTCGCTGATTTTCGCCCCCAAGGAGAAGACGGTTCGGGTCACACAGTATATAGACTGCCTAATAAAGTAATTGTATGTTAGAGCTTGTATTGTCTAGACTTTAAAACAACTTTGTAAGGTCAAAAGAGCCGTTCACTTTTTCTAAGACACCGTCTTCAGTGACAATACCATCTATCAACTCATGTGGAGTGACATCGAAGGAAGGGTTCCATACTGGAATTCCTGGAGCTGCGACTCCGACCTTGCCAGTGATGGCAATACCTTCATCGTTCTTAATGACTTCGTTAGTAGTGGCATCCACAACACCACCACTGACGTTTTGCATCTCATTGGCCGGTCTCTGTTCCACGATAATAGCATCACCATTTTCTGTCTTCAAATCAATGGTAGTCTTTGGCGCAACAACGAGAAACTTGATACCAAATTGCTTACATATCAAGGCCAATTGATAAGTGCCGATCTTGTTTGCAGTGTCACCGTTCTTCACAATTCTATCAGCACCAACGACACATGCTTTGATTGGAGCTTGGGATGGGTCCCTGCTCAACGATGAGACGAGATATGTTACCATGGAATCTGTGATCAATGTTGATGGAATCTTTTCATACACCAGCTCATAAGCGGTCAGTCTGGCACCTTGATTATAGGGTCTAGTTTCCAACGGATATGCGCGACTGAGTTTAATAGAGGGTTTAGACTTCTTTGCTGGTGGTTCATCAGAGTCATCGTGTGGTTTTGCGTGATTCCACAGAGATCTAATGACGCCCAATGCCGTACCATACCCTGAAGTGGCCAAAGATCCAGTGTTGCAGATGGTCAAGATACTGAAATCACCTTCAAATCCTTCGGAATCAAGTTTGTTCAAGATCCAATTCTTACCATTCTCACCGAGCTTAACATTATTTGTATAGTCATCGTCGATCAATGCACAACCAAATTGCAAAATCTCTTCGAAAAGGTCATCCACGGAAGCCGATGTCGACTTCTGAATGATCTCAGTGATCTCAGTAATGGCATTACCTAAGTTTACAGCCGTTGGTCTTGATGCAACCAAGTACTCAAGTCTGTTGATCAACTGTGACTTAAAGTTATCAATGTTTTGAAGATCGTAGAAGGCTTGGACTTGAAATTCACCCTGGAGGTAGTGACTGAGTTCAATAACGACACTAAGGGCGCCAACAATGGCTATGGCTGGGGCACCTCTCACTTGCATCTTCTTGATGACATCAAAGGCGTCTGCAATGGTGAAAATTGGGATGTACACGGTGGCATAAGGGAGCAACAACTGGTCCAGAGTGGACAGTGTGAGTGCGTGTCTATCGAATTTTATGGCTTGCAGTGTGGGCATCCTGGTTTTCCTGGCCTCTTTGGGTTTTTATCTGGTTTATCTTTACCAAACGTGGACAAAATTCTTCCCTCTGGAAGATGTTGGATTTTGTCGAACCGCAAAATTCGAAGATTTGCAAATTGGATAAGGGAGGATAAGAGGCCCAAGTAGATTAATACAAGGAGTACTAATAAAAAGATTGTAATTTGTATTCATCTTTTACATCGAGCAAAATGACCGTTTTCTCTACTTCAGAGCATTGAAAATAGCCATGGAAGCCCCAAGTGTGGCTTCCTCTGTATATCGTCTACCAATTAGAGTCAACCCAACCGGCATCCCATCAGAGTGCACTGGATCATATAGACCATACTCGTACTCTTCATATTCATTTCTTGAGACATAATTATGATCTTTTAAGTCAATAGCCTTATCGGCAAAAACACCACATGGGAATGTAACACAGGAATGATCCAAGAGATTCCATAGAGAAGTATATGACCAATACTTCGTAGTAGAAGGCTTAGGCGCAACACCGACATATGTAGGCCCTAGTATGAAATCAATGCCCTTGTTATTCATCAGCTCCAGATACTCTTGGCGAAGACTTTCTCTCAGGCTGCTGTAATCCATAGACTCCAAAACCGTGAGTCCTTGATCACCACGACCGACACTTAGATAGGCATCTGTCAATGGAAACAAAGGCTCGCCAGATGCTTGTAGTTTTTCACCACAGAGAACGTTACCATCTTGGGTATAGAGTGCACTGGTGACTTCTACTGCCTCATACACTCTATGAGCATCCCAAGTGATCACATCGAATCCAGCCTCTTTTAACTTCTTCCCAACTTCTTCCAAGGCACGAGCAATTGGAGGATGGGGCTTAACAACCCCATCGTCGTAATAGATGGCAATTGTGGTATTATCAGGGTCGATTTCAGGGACAGATCTCCAAGGCAATGGTACAAGCTGTTGATCTAAGAGCCATGGTTCGCTCGAAAGATATGATTTCATAAAGAAGTCTAAATCTTCAGGAGTATGGGCCAATGGTCCTAATACTCCAAGAACACCATCACTATAAAATCCATCGGCAGCACCGCCACACCCTATTTTGCTGATCCTTTTCGTGGATGGTTTTAAAGACCAAATTCCATTGAAAGCAGCAGGGAATCTCACTGATCCACCGATATCAGATCCTAACCCAAGCGGAGAGCCACGCATTGCGATGAGAGAACCTTCACCCGAAGATGATCCACCTGGTGATAATGTGGTCTTCACGGCGTTTCTTCCTCTGCCAGTTATATTGTTCCATGAATCTGGATGCATCAAAGATTGAGGCTCAGTTGTTCTTATGTAGAAGACTGCTCCTAAATCGTACAGTATTTGAGAAGAAGTTGCAAATTTGTTGGGGATTCTATCCAAGAGAGAAACATATCCAC
This sequence comes from Williopsis mrakii, assembly GCA_003706445.3. NCBI lineage: Eukaryota > Fungi > Ascomycota > Saccharomycetes > Phaffomycetales > Wickerhamomycetaceae > Williopsis > Williopsis mrakii. The sequence goes on from PPLH03000039.1 coordinate 43,168, forward strand.
GATGTGTGATGTGATTAGGATAATCGAAATGTTCCTTCAAAGAGATTGGAACACCATGGAAGGGTCCACATGTTGTTCCATGGGTCGACTGATATTGGTCTAAATCCTTGGCTCTTTGTAGACCTTCTTCAAAGAGTAGTTCCATGGCGCAGTTGGTCAATTGGTGTGCCAGTGTGGCACGTCTGACAAATGCCTGGAGGGTTTGAACTGCTGTGAGCTTCCCTTGGGCTATCTTGGTTGCAATCTCATGGGCAGGGAGAGACGTGATCTCCAGAGATTGAGGATCCATAACTTTTGCAGGGATCAGAGTGGCGTTGAATTCATCAGAGTCCAGATCGTCAGGCAAAAGGGATAAGGGGGCGAGGTATTCGGTTGGCAGGGATTCCTCGAGTGCCCTCCTGTAGCTCTTGATTTTGGGGATCCATTGTTCAAAGAGCTCCGGATCGCCCCTCAGTGAAGAGCTGGAGAACAGCGATTGGGAGGTGTGATCAGTGAGAGTAGGCATGGCTTGGACCTTAAAACTGAAATGGAAAGTATACAGGTGATGTTGAGCCTCCTCTCCTTGAATATTTTTCAATGATATTATCGCTTACTGCATTGGGCATATCTCTACAGTCGATTCCCAAGAGGGAAAGCTTTGCCTTGGACATATACAGATCGGAAACAATCACTTCAAAGCGTTCTTAGCCCAGTTCGGAAGAACGAAGGCAGCCTGATGGACTTCCTTATTATAGTATCTGTAGAGTTGATCCTCCTCAGCCTCTGGGATAGATCTCAACGGTTGTTTAACGTTGGCATCCTTGTCCTTGGAGCACACCATGAAACCAATTTGACCAGATGGATAAGTTGGGATGGTGGTAAAGGCGTACTCGGCCACAGGGAAGACTTCCTTGCATGCCTTCTTCAAATCAGTGATGATTGGCATGTGCAACCAGATGGATTCAGCTTGAGTGGTGATAACACCTTTTTCAGTAAGAGCACCGTCCAAGAGTTCAAAATAGGACTTTTGGAAAAGAGAGGCTGCTGGACCTTCAGGGTCAGAGGAGTCGGTAATGATCACATCGAAGTAGTTCTTGTAGTCGGCAAGGAACTTGAACCCATCACCAATGTGAGTCTTCACCTTTGGGTGCTCATAAGAAGCAGCCATATCTGGCAAGTATTGCTTCGAGACTCTGATCACGGCTTCGTCAATATCACACAACCATGCCTCTTCAACACCTTGGTGCTTAACAATCTCTCTGAGAACACCTCCGTCACCACCACCAATGACAAGCACTCTCTTTGGGTCCGGGTGAGAGTTAACAGCCAGATGGGTGATCATCTCCTGGTAGGAGAATTCATCACGTTCTGTAGCCTGGATGGCGTTGTCTAACACCAGGACGTTACCGTAATCAGTGGACTTGAAGACGAGGACATCTTGGTAGAGAGACTTCTCGTGGTGGAGCACCTTTTCGACTCTGAGAGTCATGGCCTGACCTGGCCACATGGTGTCGCTGATCTCGCGGAACCAGCCGTCTTTGATAGTTGGATGAGTGATCTCTGGCATTATCCTATATCCTTTGGTAGACGTTCTAGCTGCTCTGAAGAAGAAGCTCATCATGGAAAATTTTCGTTGATGGTCCAGAACTGATTGTCCGAAAGCGGAAAGTCGAACCTTTTTTGAGCTAGCACGTGAACCGGAATGAAAGCGAAAGATGTAATGAATTAGGGTGGGGGATATAAGCATAGATGCAGTAGTATCAATATTAGTAAAAGTAATATTCGCAATACTTTAGAGAGTGGATGCTTGTTCTAATTATTGGTTGGTAGCAGGCCCCTGTCTGATTTGTCCCTCATCTAATAAATCATACTGTAAAGCTCTCCTCATATAATCTCTTAGTGCTTTACTGTTCGATGAGCCACAAATTGAGATCCTAATCAATCGGACGTATCCACAATGAGAAACGGTGTGTCAATCCTGGACACTGCAACTATACAAGGATGACACTTCAAAGAATATGGTAATAGATAACAGAAACAATAGGGGTAGATCATTACAAATCCACTGTGGCTTTTAGTAATGGCTGACAGAGCGCTGACAGTGCTCCACCAACTGAAAATATATAAAGAGGATAAGGTTCCTGGTTGATAATGTCGCGATGCATAGGCAATAGAGAACAGACAGAATGTCCTATCTTAAGACTTACGTTGCCAGAAGAACCCAGTACCAATTGAAGAAGGCCCTCCCAGAAGGTGTCACCATCGAGCAGGTTCAGGATATTGTCCAGCAGTTGGTGAAGAACACTCCAACTTCGTTCAACTCCCAAACCATCCGTGCCGTCGTCATCACAGGCGACCTACACAGCAAGGTCTGGCAATCTGTGACAGATGCCATCCCAACAGATGCTCAGAAGAAGAGACCGGCTTCCATTAGGGATGAGGCTTTTGGTTCTGTGATCTTCTTTGATGACTCTGCTGCCCTCAAGAAGATCCAAGAGGCCTTCCCTCCTTATGCTGATTATTTCCCAATCTTTGCCTCTACTTCTAACGGTGCTGCCCAGATCAACACTTGGGCCCTCATTGGTGAATTGGGTCTCGGTGGTCATTTGCAACATTACAACCCATTGGTTGAGTCTGCTTTGAAGGGTAAGGTTCCAGAGTCATGGAGTGTTGTTGCCCAATTGGCCTTCGGTATCCCAGTTGGTGAACCAGGTGAGAAGACCTTTATTGAGAACGAGGTTAAAGTTCTCTCTGAGTAAATTTTCATAGATCAACTTTTAATCCGATAGATCACCTATACAGATCAAACTATAAATCAACTATAAAGATCAACGTTCAAAATGTAGTCATACAAAAAACACACAGTCTGGATATGAGAATCAAATACAAAATTCTCATCAATAGCATGGATATTAGACCCACCACCAAATTGTCCAATGAATCGATAAACATGGTCACTTAACACCCAATATCTTCTGGCATCGGTGTATCCGCCGGTGATCATAGGAGCAACTGGCAAATCCTCCACCAATGGGATCACATTTTGGAAAGTATGCTTGATGCTCCCCACCAAGATGTCCCACGTTTTATCCAGAGTTTTGGAAATAGGGGATGAATCCAAAGGTTGCACCCATGACACATTGAATAGTCCTGGGATTTCACCTTTGACCAACTCTGTTCCGTTTTGTAACACCAACGTAAATCCGTATTCTTCAGCAATGAACCTGGTGTGCTCAATTATACGATCGATACACTCCTGTGCAGTACGCTCCATCGAAACTCTATGATTTATACCCAATGTGATCGCTTCAGGGAGCGCATTGATCTTGATACCCGCATGGATGATATCAACAGCCTGAGAAGTCCTCTGTAGGTATTTCAACGCTGGAATCTTGCTCAGAGAGTCTCCCAATTGCGTTCTAACGTCATTGTCGTATTTGGCCCGGATGTATTGTTCTCTGGTCTTTGGCTTTAAAGTTAAAGATCTCTCACCAACGACTCTAAGTGTATCTAATAATGGATTGTCCCACGTCAATTCATGTTCAAATGGATCCGCTTCAAGTTGAACAACCAACTCACTCATAATACCAATTCCAGTATGATCAGGTGGTAATGAGGAGTGACCTCCTGGAACTTGTAATTCGACATACATATCCAAATAGCCTCTTTCATTCACAACGACATTACCCAATATCACATCTTCAAATTTGGCAACAGAGCCACCTTCGTCAAGAACAGCATAGAAACTCTTTTCACCATAGATATCAACAAGATATGAAGCTAGGGAAACAGCTCCGCGATACCGACCTATGGCCTCTTCATCATAACCAAGGGTAATAATCATCGTTCTTTTTGGCATGAATCCATCACGTAACAGCTCTTCGAAAGTCTCCATTAGTGAAACCATAAGGTTTTTGGTATCACCAGCTCCACGAGACCATACTCTAGTGCCGTCATAATGGGCACTGAAAGGCGGATACTTCCACAATTCCAAAGTTTCCCTATCAACAGGGACAACGTCTTGATGAGCTGCGAAGACCAACGGTTCCAGCTCTGATTCTGCACCTTTCCAGATGATGACATAACCGAGCTTATTCACCTTATGAATTGAACAGTGGGAGTGTATGAGAGGATAAGTTGTTTCAAAGTATTTGTGGAGTCTTAAGAAAGGTTCCCAACCTCTCATATCTAACTGTGGATCTTTTGAGAAGTCAAACACCTCTGTAGGGATCTGTAAAGCCTGCTGATATCTCTTCAAGGATTCATTGCGGAATTTTTCAGAATGGTACAATTCATTGGTCTTGTTTGATTTAGGAGAATACACATGCTGGTTCAAATACTGTGAGGGCGGCACTTCAACATCATAAGACCATAGCTGATAGGCCAGCAGGATAAGCAAAATCACAGGGATGGGAGCAAGTCTATGCCAATTGTTCGCAGACCTCTTTCTTTCATTGTCAATGGATCCATACATCTCTGCTGGTATCTGTCTGACCTCCAGAATTGAAGGCAAAGAAGAGCATCTGTGGCTCCCTTAAAAGTGTCGATTCGAACCCTTCGGGCTAACAGCCGGTTGTGGTAAAAACACCGACATCCACAAAGAACAACAACAACAGCAATGCCCAACGTCGCGCTGGTGCAGTCTGAGCTGCTTGCTGCCCTCTCAGATGAACTCCCTTCCAACATCAACAGAGCCTCGCTAGTATCTACAATGATTGCGGCCTATGGGTTCCACAACCAGTGTGAGATCATCAAGTTGAAACCTGCAACTCGTGAACAGTTGACACAGTTCCACGAAGATGGGTTCGTCAGTGAGCTCTTGAGACCACGTGCAGTTGCCATATCTTGCGTGAAGCACGATAAATTGGTGAAATTGGGTATACTTTCTGAGATCTTTAATAGACGCGGTGTTGAGGATCAACATGCCGTTCTGGAGAGGTATTCGTTACTATACGACTGCCCTATTTTTCCACTCATGGATCAATATGTAAAGTATTTAGCTGGATCCACAATCTCTGCAGCTCATCACTTGATCAATAATGAGTCAAGCATAGCCATTAATTGGTTCGGAGGAAGACATCATGCTAAGAAATCCAAGGCATCAGGGTTCTGTTACGTGAATGATATCGTCCTTGGTATAATAGAACTAAGAAAGAAGTTTGAAAAAGTCGTATATGTCGATTTTGATCTACATCATGGTGACGGTGTTGAGAATGCCTTCAAATTCTCAGATAAGGTGGTCACAATGAGTATCCATAGGAAGGAGATTGGGTTCTTCCCAGGTTCAGGTGATTTGAAAGATCAAGGGATAGGTAAAGGCAAAGGTTATACTTTCAATGCACCAATGAAGCATGGGCTGGGTGACGAAGGCTTGATGGATGTGGTTAAGCGCTGTATGATTCCTGTGATATCAAAATTTGAAGCAGATTGTCTTGTGATACAATGTGGTGTGGATGGGTTGGGATCAGATGAGCATCAAGAGTGGAATCTCACAATTAAAGGTCTGTCTAGTGCTATAAATGAACTTATCCTACTCGCAAAGCCAACGATGATCCTCGGAGGAGGAGGCTATAACCATAGCCAAGTGGCTAGATGTTGGACATATATCACTTCATTAGTTCTAAAGTCTGACACACAGTTTGACCTCATGCCAGATGAACTAGTAGAAGAAGGTGAAGATTACGAGTTCTGGAATGAAAAAGGTCGTAATATGATCGATGAAAACACAAAGGAGTACATAGATCTCATAGAATTAGATTTCAAGCAGAGATCATGGATGTAACGTATCTCCAAATTGTTTGGTCCAATTTGATTCCCAACGTTCTTTGCTCTTCTCCATGGCTCCTTTCTTGATTGATTCGTAGTTGGTCGGTTGAAGGAAAAGATAAATCAGTGACTCAACTATTTGTCTAGCATCTAGTACTCTCATTCCGTTAACCCCATCTTCGACTAATTCAGGCAATGCTTCAAACTCCAATGCCAACACAGGGACACCACAACCAAACATGTCGACAACTTTCATAGGAAGATCAATACCACTACTCGAAGTGTGTAATGAAATACCCAAATCGGCAATGGCAAGCACCTTTGGGTATTCTTCAGCACTGAACCATGCACATTGGACATCACTCCTCTGCAAGTTGGCTGTTGCAAGTGCATTAAGGAATTCTTGCTTCATCGGACCCTTTCCTGTTATGAGTACTTTCAAATGAGGTAGTCCATCTAATGTATCATATTTGATCAATGCCTCCAAGAGAACATTGAAATCTTCATCAGGCGTGAAACTTGTTGATGATATGATAATCTTATCTTTTGAAGGATCAAACCCTTTGAAAAGATCAGGATGTCTCTTCATGATCGCAGATTTTTCATCTGATCCAATAGGTTGGAATTGAGAAGCAGCCTTATCATAAAGAACCGTAGTTTTGGACTTCTCTACTCCAAATTGGTCAATCAGGAACTCTTTCATCTTTTGGGTGACTGTCAAGTTTCTATCAGAAAATCTTGATAAAATATGCTCATATCCTTTGTTGATCTTTACCAATGGGTGGTTATCACCCAATTTAAGAGCTAATATGGTATAACCCAAGTTATGCCAGTCAATTATCAGTTTCGCACCTGTAGTGAGCCTGAATAGCACACATAGTAATAAAATGGGAATGCCAGGGGGGTTCTGTACCATGATATATTTTGCACCTCTAAGAGACCACAGCAGTTTAATTAGAACCCACAACTGTACAAGAACCTTACGTATCACGAAGATCAAATAATTACCTCCTGTGTTCTTCACCTGCTTGATCTCGTGAATTGTAACTCTTTCATCATCCACCAAGTCCAGGGGGGGTTGTTCCTCAAGATATCCGCATAAATCCACGTCATACCCCTTGAGACTGAAACTTCTAGCATGGTAACACATACGGGGTGAGTGTCCCAGGTCACCAAGCACACAGATCACAACTCTTGGATGTATCGAGACATTCCCATAGAACCACGGCACTAAGAAGTATAGCAAAGGAATGCCCAGATACAGCACAATTAAGTAGTAAACCCAGAGTGGGTAGTCCAGCCAGTCAAAAAATACGATCAATCGGTCAACAGAGAGCATTGATTAGTTTTTAATGGTCCAAGAGTATCTCATGATTGGAAATATCATCGCTAACTTTTGGATTTTGGTCGCGAAGATGACACTCAGCATGAACAAGGCAGGAACAAACTAATGAAAAGTCAGCTCCTAGATTTAAGCTTTTGAAATTTGGCGTTATATTTAATGTTATTAAAAAATCAATATTCAATATTTAATATATATTCATAATATTATATGCATTAAACCTATCACTATCTGGGTGTCCGAGCCTGTGATCATGGCTTTAAAACATTAGGCCTGAGCCTTCGGCACTTGATTGACGCTTTTACGTAAAACGAATCTCTTCCGCAGAATGCAAGCCCTTGATCGATCTTCATCCTCTGGACCTCAGCTCATAGCACCCTTATATTTCTGCTCTTAATTGCTGCTGGTTATACTGTTATGGTAGTGACCTTGGAACTATTGCTCTTCTTTGTACTAGAGTATGAAGTATGAGAAAGCACACAAAATTTTTCAGATCGACGTATTCTCAGTTCCAGCTTTTGGAATAACAGCGTCATCACCAATGGCCATCACCGCTAATCACTGTTCTGATCACACCAAATACTCATGTTCTCGGTGATATATATAATAGCTATCGTTTTTGTGTCATGGCCAATTCGGCTCTTCTGGAAAAGAGAGTGAAAAAACAAAACAAAAATATATGATCTATTGAATCTTCTTATTGGGAGAGCTTCAGTTTCTGGAGAGGCTTGAGCGGGGGAATCGAACCCTGAAATCTTAATCTGAAAGCAACCTTTAAACTTTGTAGCGGGTAACTGGCTAGGGAATGAAAGATTTACCTCTCTTAAGTTCGATGACTTGACATCAAGAAAGAAAAACAGAAAGCTTCAGGAAAGCAAAAGTGTGCCATCAGAAATGAATGGCAAAACCAAAGACATTCTTATCCAATGTGTTGAAAAATATCAGTCCCTATCTAGTATCTGGAGCCTCAAAGGTGGCAGATGATTTCCACATTCTAATCGTTAGAGAAAGATTGAAATTACAGAGCTGGCAGGAGGCCAGTTTGGGCTAGCGAAACATAGAAACATGACCGTCTCCAGTCCATAATTACTGAAGAATCAAGATGCCGGTCATCATCAATTAATGACAAAATAATCCCTGAAACTGGGGAACCTCTACAGTGGTAGGGGCATTGTTCGAACTGGTGGAATCAGATCGGTAAGCCGCACGCAGTATTTCGAAATTGGCCAAGTTTATATTTGCTGATTCTCGATAGAAACAATAGATAGATGTTAGTAGTCTCTTTGGTAATCCTTGAGGAAGAGCTTTTTGGAAAGTCAACTAAGATATCTCCAAAGTTTGGTGGGTGAAATTTAGTGAACTGCAAAATTCTGGTTATCTTAATCACATTGTCGTCAAAACTAGGCACAGGATCATTCAGACAAGCGATACTGATCAGGATATAGGATTGTACCATACTTTTCATCAATATTTAAATATTTCAATATCCCAAGTACCAAAGTAATGAATTTCCTCAACATCAAGGTTCAATAGTGATTAGAGTGTCTGTAGTCAGGACGAGAAGGCGCCAGTGAGACCGTTAGCGAAGATACTAGTGAAACGCTATATTCATGATCTAGCTTCCAAACTTTACAAAGATCAGACTTATGAAATCAATTAAGTTGATAAGATCTTTGATTCCCGAGTTCTTGAAAACTTTGGCGTGAAGTTCCAGTACAAGGTTAGAGCATACGAATTGTGCGTTATCCGTGTGACCTCATAGTGCGGATTGATCATTGCGTACAGCCATCATTGGATGAACTAGAATAGATGAAACATGATGCATTAGATTGAAGAGATAATTCTGTATAGATATAGACCTCTGAAATAGTGATTTTTCAAGAGTTCAAGAAACTCCTGTCTGGCTTTCATGGAAAGGATCTGTATCTCGCAGGCCATACAGAAACGAAGCTGCACCCTTTCAAATTCTGCATAGCGAGCTCTGCAATGAAATGAGACATGAGGTGATATCAAGATAATGAACCTCCGATATATTATATGAGTTTTTCAAGCGTGCAATCCAATGCCAGTGTCGCTCCTGCACGTTGGTGCATCCTGTTCTTCTTTTGAAAGATTTGGCTCAAAAGTCTCACAAGTTCCAGAGAAGAACACGAAAACGCAATACTAATAATTAAGTCACGGAAACATGTAAGAAATACTGGCAGCTTGAAGTAATGAGCGTAACATTCCTTCCTCCTGCTTGGACCCTCATAACTCAGCCCAACTGTGGTGTTCGGATGTGAAGCCTGGGCTAAAATTGGCCAGACGCCCAAAAATGAGACAGCAGAACGCCCACAACCGAAAGGATAAGTCAATAAGGAATACCTTTACGATGGTGAGTCGAAATACTATCATGCTATGATTATATGTGGTGAATTTATGAGCGATGGACTATCCATTAAAGCCTTTCCTTCGCGGATTGACACACTGCTTCACCTCAGAAGTTGAATTATCTTTGCCACTAACATACTAACCAAAACATAGGCGTCAGAACTCACAGAACAACAAATTGCCGAATTCAAAGAGGCTTTCGCACTCTTCGACAAAGATCAAGATGGTCACATCTCCGGCCAGGAGTTGTCTACTGTGATGCGTTCTCTCGGTTTCACCCCTTCAGAGTCTGAGGTTGCTGACATGATGAACGAGATCGACGTCAACGGTGATCATAGAATCGAGTTCTCCGAGTTCCTTGCCCTCATGTCTAGACAACTGAAGACAAACGACTCTGAACAGGAGTTGCTTGAAGCTTTCAAAGTGTTTGACAAGAACGGTGACGGTGTGATCTCCGCTGCAGAGCTTAAACACGTCTTGACGAGTATCGGCGAGAAGCTTGACGATAAAGAAGTGGATCAGATGTTGAATGAGATTTCCGATGGTTCTGGCCAAATCGACATCAAGCAATTCGCTGCTCTCTTGTCGAAGTGAATACAATTGGGTGGTGGATTACTATATAGGTTGGCTTTTTTTTCAGTATACATTGGTTCTTATGTTTGTTGTGTCTAGATTACATTTTACATTTGTTGTACAAGTAAGTCAATAAAAAGTCAATGATATCTCATCTTCTATGAAATCTGTCATCCTCCTCTGGGACAGCAGCCTTCAAGTACCTAGAGAACGGATTATCATCACCGCCTTCTGCAACAATTTGAGGCTTAGGCTTAACTGGCGGTGGTGTCTTTTTAACAGTATGTGTCTTTGGATTTATCGGTGGTGGAACCTTCATTGACAAGTCAGGTTTAGGTTTGACAGGTGGAGGAATCTTTTTCTTGATATCGATCTGTGGTTTATGAGCTGGGACCAGTGGTTTAGGCTTCACATTTTTCAACTTAATGACTTCGAACAGTTCCTCTGTGGTATTTTCAACATACTTGGACTTGGCAGGGGCACGAGGCGGTGGTGGGAAGGCATTCATGCCGAAAGCTGGTTTCGTTGGAATCAATGGTTTGGGTGTTGTATCTGATTTATCAACAAAGACCTCCCGTTTAGTGGCTGGAATGACTAATTCAGGTGAAGATTTCTTAACTTCCAATTCTGAAAGATCAAGATCTTGTGGTTTTTTGGATGGTTTTGGAGGATGTGCATGTTTTGAGATATTCAAGTCAGGAGGAGACTGATGATTTACCGGTACACTATCATCCAAGATGTCACGTTCAGCCTCTAGACCATTCGTAGGTGAATAAGAAGGTGGAGGTGTTCGAGGGATACTAGATGAAGATATATGTGTTCTCAACGGTGGCTGAGGGTGATGAACTTCATTTGATTGATGTGTCATTGGGTTCGTTGGCCTTGGAGGAGGTGGAAAATTGGCACTCAGAGTTCTTGATGGTGGAGGTGGAGGTCCACTACCGGTGATAGATTCTGCTGAGATTGATGAGCGTGAAGATGGCGCTGGAATAGGGCGTTGTGAACCAGATGAAGCTTTTGGAACAGAAGACAACGATGGACTCTTTATTCCTGAAGTCGAATGCTTGACTGTATTGCTATGAGGAGATCTAACGGCAGCATCTCTGCGAACGGGTGGTGGAGCAAATTTCACATCTATCTTGTAGTCATATTTACCTGCAATACCCTTTGAAACAGGTTCTTCTTGTCCGCTGAAAATAGGTTCTTCTCTTGGAGCAGAAGGACTTGAAACCGAACCAGTCCTGGAGAAAGGAGCTGTTAGGTTAACAGAGTGACTAGAATTGGATGTACTTACAGGCTCAGGACGGACAGATGCTATCGGTGGGACTTGTTGCGGCTCCGCTTCTTCTGTTGAATATGGAACCGTGGAAATAGTTCTTCTGGGTGGGATAGCGAAGCCAGAGAGGTCAGGAGATGGTGTTGAAGTCTCACGAGCAATCAGCTGTTGTGGAACAGCTGCCTGTGGTCTCAGGTAGTCTCTTGTCGGAGGCGGAGGAGGAGCCCTTCCATCAACAGGTTGTAATGGAACCGGTGAAATCTCCAGTGGGGCAGTAATCTGAGGCTCCTGTGGAGCTGAGAATGCACCTTGATAATAAGGATTGCTATAGTCCAAAGCCGGCTGTTGCAATAGAGCAGTAGGTTGAGCGGAAGGAGTCTGTCGTTGCGGTAAAACAGCACTACCTGGAAGAGACTGTCCAACCTCAACAGAAGCACCAGATGACTGACCATCCTGTGTTTGCTGCGTTTTGAAGATCCCTGATACTAACTGACCAGAGATGTTCAAGGCCTGTTGCTTATCAATGTTGTAGGCAGGAATATTCAGGGTGGTAGTACCAACAGTTACTTCTGTTGGTGGAACTGCGATAGTTTCCCTAGTAGGGATACTTGGAACAGGTCTGACCTGTTGACGCTGGTCTGAGATATGCGTCGGAGCTTGTCGTAGAATTTGTTGTGAAGCTTGTGGTGGGGCCTGTTGGTATTGCGTCAGCTGAGGCTGTGCCGGGAACCGTTGATGCTGCTGCTGATACTGTCCTTCAGCTTGCTGGTGCTGAGACTCGCCAGTTTGGAGAGCAGACTGTGGAGGAGCTGGTTGTGGAATCTGTGCCTTGAGTTTCTCACTAGTGTACTGTTTCTGCCCCGGCTTCAACGGTGGCGGAGGAAACTTTGTAACGTCAGGCAGGGAGCTCAAGCTTCTCGTCTCACCGAAATCTAAAGGTTCATCAGCTTTTTCAGACGATATGGATTGTGGGTTACCCTTGGCAGCATTATAACCAGCTTTTGATAAGGTCTTCGTACCCGCCCAGGCATATTTTCCAGTCGTTTTCGCAGCTTTAGAGGTGTTCTTGTATATGGCCTCCTTGTTGTTGTCCCAAAAATTACTCATTTCTGCGTAGAAGTACTAGTTAATGACGTCTCCAATTGGTTGATGGTCTTTATGAATGCCTTTCTGCCTTTCTCCCTATCGATAAGTGAAGGACGCACTTCTTCCATAAAAAGTTTCCTGTTGATGGAGTTCTCGGCCATTGAAAGGTGTCAGTGAAAATCTCCCACGCGAAGGTAAACAAACAAATACGCAAATAAACAAGAGACAAACATATAACAAGGGCCACATCAGCCACAAATCTCGACATTCACAACTTGACATTTCGACTGGAGTTTGTGACAGCAATATACCAGATGAGCTTATCTTCAGCGCCACTACGACTTTTTCAGACATCTCAACGCTTCGATCTATCGTGGAACTCATCATCGATAATCCAAGGCTTTAAAGTCATTGTCGTGGCAGTTCTGGTGAACTCCGAAGAGGACCTGATTACATCCAGCGCTCTGATGGACTTTACCGCAGAACAATTACGTGATATGACCTCTGTCGAAGTCAAGCACGATACCAAGATAATACAAGATGTCTCCTATGGGATCACCACTGTGAACATTGATTTTCCTAATTATGTATTCAAAAGTCAGGGATACACCATCTTAAAGAACGGCAAGAAGAATCTTCTACTATCTAGAAGCTCAACAAAGCTGGATAACTTGCTGGTACATTGGTTATCGAATGAATATGGATTTGAACTGCGGCCAGTGAAATTCAACTCTGAATTCCTGATGGATTGTCTCAACACCATTGTGGACAAACTACCGGATAAGGCCAAACTAGGGGATATTGAACTGGTATTCCAAACCGAATTACCTTCAAAGATGCTCAACACAATTGCTATTGAATTACGAAACAAGGATCTCATAGGATTCAATGAATCCAAGACCACAACTTTATTCGATGAGATACTGACCTATTTGCAGGAACAGACATCCATAAGATTCCACAAACTCAAGATCTCCAAATTCAAGTGCCGTTTCATGATGATGGGGTACGGCGGCCGTCTCAGGTTTTCTAGGGGAATGCCAATGCTGGACAGTACCGATGAGATACAGTTCAGCGCCTGGGATTTTATCCATAGGATATATCAACATCTGTGATGTCTAAAGCTTTCTTATTGTATTTGGTATATAATGTTAGTGAAGGATTAGAGATCAAGACTTGCTGATAACAAAGAAGTGTGATCCCAGGAACTGTTTTATCTCTGACCCAGAGACAAAGCAGTTTCCAGGAGCACGTTCAATAGCAATCTCAACCTTTGCCTTTAGTTTCATCTTCTCTTCCTCGGGCATACTGGTGATATATGATCTCGTAAGCCAGTAATCATAGATCGAATCCTTTGGGAATGGATGCATTCTGTATTGGAAGTGGGAATCAATGGTTTTTGGGTCAAACAGCTCTTGGTTATCAAAGACTTTACGCCATTCAGCTTTTCTATACTGTGGCACCTCCGAGTCATAGGCTTGAGCTTCATTTGCGATCTGTTCCCAAGCAGCCATATCCTTTAAGTCCTCTTCTGAGATAACCAGGTTTGTATCATTGTCATTATTGTTTTTTGAGTCAAAGTTCCAGATCAGACCAATCTTGCCATGTGGCTTGAGAACACGGTGTAGTTCCTTCAAACTCTCTTCATCACTGAACCAGTGAAATCCCTGCGCGACGATAACGCAATCCACAGAAGAATCACCAAGGGGTATTTCATAGCTCGAACCGATACGAGACTTTAATGCAGGGAAGTTCTTCCTGAAGCTCTCGAGCATCCCTGTACTTGGCTCCACAATAATCAACTCATCGGAATAGCCATGTCTCACGAGTTCCTTAGTGAATTTACCTGTGCCTGCAGCCAATTCCAAAATATCTTGTCCCTTGGCAAGGGAAAGGGACTGGAAGAACCTTGCGACAAACTCAGGGTCAAATTCGGGACGCAACTTGTCGTAGAGCTTGTGATTTGTATTGAAAGAGTTAAGAGAAGTGGAATGTACTTGTTTGGCCGGCGACATTTGTTAGTGAAGGGCCTTATGTTATATTGGTTGGTATACCTTCTTATCCTGTGACAAGGAAATCAAATTCTTGACTGTTTGCTGGGCATGCGAGCTTAGCTGGACTCTAATGAGATGCTATTATTTGAGATAAATAGAGAAAAAGAGTGTATGTGAAGTGCACAAGACATCACAACTCTTCCTACACAGTGACACAGTAGAAACAAAAAAACACCATCACATTCCCAGGTCTCGTATGATTGCGAAGAGCGTGGGGAGGGCTTGTTATGGGCAACAATAAACGATTATTTCCTGAAATGGAAACTGTATGTTCCCAATCGGGAAATCTAGTGAGCGTCCGAAGAATATATGTATATCGTTCTTGGCGATATTAAAAGACAGAAAACTTTTACACAGTTCTTGGCTATTGCGGTGAACTTGTCCATCCTCGTTTCCTCCAAACAATAGCGGCATCCTAGTTGGTACCAACGGTCCTCCCTAGAAATTTTGCACATTAGTGCGCGCAGCTCGCAGCATCGCGCGCAAGCAGACGCGTTGTGGTTTTGTCCATCTGCCCTCCCCCTCGGTCTGGTGTTTGGGGGGGAGGTTGTCGAAAAGAAAGTCCTCAGAATTAAGAACTCGCCGTTCTGTTGATTTATAAAAAATCCACTGGAGCTCTTATACCAGTGAAGTATTTATATTTTTTTGGCCCACCACTTGTCTTCTTTGCCATATTTACCCAACAAAATTTAAACAAAGTTTCTATTGCGTCCCTCAAAGCCACTTCCACTAGGCCCTTGCATCGCAACAGATACCAAGCACAACATGTTCTCGCCGTGGTTGTCCCACATGCTTACTACATTACTGACGTTCTTCACACTTTTCCAGGGGTCATTGGCAGATGTGTCCATCTCCAAACCGCTCACTGGCCAGACATATGCCGTTTCGGGAAGTTCTGTTCAAGTTTCAGTCACCTGGATTGAATCCAACGCCAACCCCAAACTATCTGAGATTGACACATATACTTTTGTGCTCTGTTCCGGCCCCAACTCTGATATTTACGGTGTTAAAACTTTGGCCAAAAATGTCAAGGCCTCAGATATCTCTGGCTATTCCTATGACCTCTCAATCGACTCCTCTTACGGTCAAGACGGTTACTACTATATTCAAATTGTTGCGACTGCAGCAAAAGGCTGGACTATTCATTATTCCAACAGATTCCAACTTACTGGAATGTCTGGTACTTATGAACCAAGTGTCGGTGCCATCACTACACCGCCAGATGCACAAACCTCTTTGAGTGATGGTACAAACACAGGAATCATGTCCATTGATTCAAGATCGTTCACTGTTCCTTATGGTTTGCAAACTGGAAAGACACGCTACGCTCCAATGCAAACACAACCAGGTACGACAGTCACTAAGGACAAGAGCGCATGGTCTCGTCAATTCCCTACTTCTTCGGTGTCGTTCTTCTCAACATTTAAATCTTCTTTGGAGCAGGCCTCTACAATCACACCAGGTTGGAGTTATACTATCTCTTCGGCAGTGAATTGGGCATCCCCTGCCCCACAACCTTCCGAAAATGGTGGCTGGTACGCTGCAAGTGAGAGGTTAAAAATATCACCATCTATCAAGACACCGAGCTTGTTGGTCACCGCAACTGCTTGAACACTCCTACGTTGATCTTTCTTTGTACATTTGATTTATAGTACCGCCTTATGATCGTTATGCCCTTCAAAAAGACTCTTTTATTGATTTATCTAACTTTGCTTTCTTGCACATCTCTTTTTATTTGCACACTCTCTCTATATAACTTTCATTCTAATGATTGTAGAAGAACAAGCATGTATCCGGGGATCATGATGTTGTCATTCATATCACTATTTCCTTCCAAAAGCCCACTCAAAGTGCACGTCAACAAGAGCGAATGGTATGACTTGTCAACAAAGTACCAGCTTATCCATTTGAGGAGCGAACAGACCGCAAAAGTAGACACAACAAATGTCATAGTACCTTCAACAGTTTTTTCAGAGCGAGACCATTTAATTTCACCCCATTTCGAGCCGACAATGGATGCCAAGGAATCACCAACTCCTAAGACGACGAGTCCTGTGACAGAGTTATTGAAAAGAATAGGCAAAGTGATCCCGATGAATAGATAGATGTATGAAATGATGATTGGCCCCTTTTCGTCTCTCCAATCTGCAAATTCACGTAAATGTGAATCCAAAACTTGTCCAAATGGAGCCAATTTCAAGTATCTAATCATCTCAACCACAAAGAAAAGGATCAAGGAACCGGACAGTGACAACTTAACGAAATCTGGGTCTAACCTGAAAGGGTAAGCAATGAGGATAAATACCAAGAAGTGCCAGATCTTACGACGCGAGTTTGTCGATAGTTTGATCTTATAGTTGAAGATGGTTGGGATGAGCAATAATAAGGATACGAGCCAAACGCTAAAGATTTGGATCCTTGTCTCAGACGAAAGGATATAGTCATAGAGCCACACAATTGCGTTCTCGTTGAGGATAGGCTCAAGCTGATAGAGAGACATCATTGTAAATGATGCTGTCCACGCAATTAACACAATCAAACTTCTCAAGAGAGTGTTCGAAGTCCATAATTTGGTGATACCATAGACCACGCCGAGGCCAAAGCAATAAGAGGAGAACAATTTCTGCAATAGCACAATGTATAGCTCCTCAGATTCGATCAAGTAGAGATCTGTTAGAAGGGTACTGAACAGTGTTACCTCCACTCTATCCAAGGATTTAAACTCTGATACTTTACCCAAGACCCAGTTAATAGCTGTATGAGTCAGAACCACCTTGACATTTACTATCAGATCATCGTGCTCAGTATTAGAACCAATGATGGTGGTCTGGATGATTACTTTGGCCACCAATGGTAATTCTAAAACTGATGATGCGAACGCAGCATTGTACAACATGAGCTCCCTTTGAAACACATATGGCAACATGATAGGCAAAAAGATCAAATATACGGTGTTCCACGGTGGCAGGGAAACTGGGATTTCTTCACCTCGTTGCTTTCTCAAATTTGCCTTCACTCTAAAGGCGATAACAACACCTGCAATCAACGCAACCAGTCCGCACAGAGAACTAATCAACAAATTCGTATCGCTCTCAGTTGTATAGGTGCCATCGAAGGCTACATATGCTTGGTTCACAGCAAATGCTAATATCGACAACTGGATGAACTTGCCTGCAGTAAAGTGGTCCTGGAACATCTTTGAAGCCCACATGATGAATTTCTCTTGCGGGAATGGTTCTAGGGCTGGCTTCTTCTCATCTTCTTCTTCAAATTCTTCCTGCCCCACTTTCAACCTCAGGTCCTGGGAATCCTTCCGGCGTTCTCTCTGTGAGAGCACGGGGCCCTGTGAGCGAGTCTTTGCCATTCCTTTTGTTATTTTTATATGCTTTGTTGTCTGTTTCGCTGTGGGAGTTGTAGTTCTTTTGAACTTCGCGAGGGAGAACCAAAGGCGACACCACTATTGAAAGATGGTTAACAGAGGTGTCAGAGATGGAACTGGTTAATTCTCTACAGTTCATTCCACTCAGAGAAGTGTGTATTATCAGTGCTCTCCTTCTAAGGGCTCTTTCACGTTTCACTATAGTTAACAATCTCTCAGTTTATCAGACCAGTGGAACATGAGGTGAAGGTTCCCCTTATAGAGGACCGATCAAAACAATTACACGTCATTGACTATAGATACAGACTGAGACTGTGGTTTTTGAGTCAGTGTATCAACGATATCCTAAAAGAGAATGATAATGGGATCGTTATCTTGTTCGATCTGGACTATTCTTGGTATCACCACTCTAGGTGGTACAAGGGATTAGATAAGAGTCAACTGGACCGTTTAGTTGTCATGAGTGACATTGGGACTATCACTGAACTTCTGAAGTCTATCAGAAGTATCGTGGATTACTCCTTCTTTGATTCCAGACGCAAAGATCAACCACTCATCTCCGTCATAATTGACAACCTCTCTGTATTCCATTGGGAATTAACCAGCCAAGATACTCTTAATGAGGAGTATTCATCCCTTGCATCACTATTATATAAGGTCCGTCTTGAATTCGGCGCATCCATTATTACCACAAGCTTTGACAGTGGGTTTGAATCTGGAATGGTCAAGACTAAGGTCCAGCCTTCAATGTCTAAGGATCCAGTTACTGAGTGGTCATGTATTCCCAGTATATTTTACACCAGGGTGGATCATGTTCTATTCCTTCATTTGATGAGAAAAGGCGTTGTTCACGGTGAATATTGGAAGCAAGGTGGGATGAGGGCTCATACGATACCTTCTTAACGTTATTTTAGGGCCCCAACGGAAAGGGATAATTTGGCTTGAGAGAATAGAGATTTGAATATGAATGATAAGGGACAGATAAAAATCCTGAGCACTCACAATTGCGCCCTAAGAGCACTGATATACACCCTTCTCATCGGCTTACATAAAGTCGTGATGCTTCCCGAACCAGGTCATCGCCCTAGACTCGGTAGATTTTTTTTTTCATCAACGTCCGCGCTGACACCTTGATGGTCCATTTTAGGTAGAGGGCAGAAGCATACAACGCTGGTTATGAGTGAAGAGATTAAGACTACTGAGAAGGTTGAAGCGTCAGTGGAGCTTCCAGTGCAAGCAGCTGAGTCCACAGAGGTTACTGAGAGTGTCGAAGAGGTCCAAAAGAAGCAGGATCCAGAAGAGACCAAGAAAGAGACCGAGGCAGAGACCAAGGCAGAGTCCAAGGCAGTGTCCAAGGAAGAGGCCAAGGAAGATGCCAAGGAAGAGGCTGTAGCTCCAGAATATAAAGAATTCTCCGCAGAAGATGTTCTGAAACAGGTTGAATTCTACTTCAGTGACTCCAACTTGCCAAAGGATAAGTTTCTCTGGCGTACTGTGCAGTCCAACCAGGAAGGTTGGGTTTCTATCGCTACAATTGCATCATTTAACAGAATGAAGAAATTCAGACCATTGGGTGCTGTGGTGGATGCATTGAGAACATCTGAATTCCTTGTTGTCTCTGAAGATGGTGAATTGGTTAGACGTAAGAATGCCATTCTACCACCAAAGGATTCCGAGAAACAACTTCGTTTCCAAAGATCTGTTTATGCCAAAGGTTTTGACGAAGAGACTGAGACTACCCAAGAAGATTTGGAAAAGTGGTTCCAACAGTATGGTAAAGTCAATGAAGTGAGATTGAGAAGAGATGAAGAAAAGGCATTCAAGAAGAGTGTCTTTGTCGAGTTTGCCGATTTAGAAGATGCAAAGAAATTTGTCGAATTGAGTCCAAAGCCTGAGTATAAAGGTAGAGAGCTCGAAGTTGTTATGAGCAAACCTGCATATGTGGAGATGAAGGCGCAGAATGAGAACTTCGGCGGTAACAAGAACTTCAAGAGAAAGAGATTCAACGGGTTCAAGCATGGACATAAGCGTCAAAGAAGAGATTAAAACAGTTATCTGACGAATGAACATCCTTATGAAATGTGTTATGCGACTACTGTAGGTAAAATGAGTTGTAGCATGAATTATATAGGAAAATTATATCTGACAAGAGAGAAGTATAAAACACTCAGAGAGAGTCAGACGGTTTACTCAAAAGGCTTGTTCTCTCTTCACTCACTTTTGGGGTCACATCAGTGGCATCAGTGGCATCAGCATCATTTGGAACGGTTTCATAGTCATCAGTCTCATTAGAATCGGACGAGGTTGGAACTCGTTGCGAATCAGGGATGGAAAAACCTAGGACCTCAACTTCGGCCAGCATAGCCTCTCTAACCTTTTCACTGAAGGCAGAGACCTCTTCAGGCTTCATATCCTCAGTGGGCATTGGGTTTAAAACCTTGATGATGATCTCACCGGTTTCAAAAGTCTTTGTCTTATGGTTAATCAAGGAGGAGGTGTTGGATACAACGATTGGGATGACTGGAATACCACCTTGTTGAGCTAAATGGAATGCACCTTTCTTGAAAGGTAGAAGCATTGGAGTTTGTGCATACGATCTGGTGCCCTCTGGGAAGATGTACAAACCTCTCTTCTTATCTTTGAGCTCTTGGAGTGCCTTGTTCAAAGTTCTAACAGATCTTTCTCTGTTGGAACGATCCAGGAAGAAGGTACCACTGAGAGCCATGAACCAGCCTAGGATTGGGACCCATTTCAAAGATTTCTTAGAAGTCACGGTGCAACCCTTTGGGAAGATTCTGCCCAAAATCAAGATATCCAACGCTGACTGATGGTTACCAACAATGATAGCAGGCAATTTATCGAGGTTTTCACCATTAAGCAACTTAATCCTGATACCCAATATAGTGGAGAAGGACCAATAAAACACACGGGCAGTGGACCATTGCGCCAAATGGCGTTTACCCACAAGAGCGAGTGCGACAGAACAGAGAACTCCGTAGATAGCACAACCTGACAGCACTGTGATGGCCAGAGTAGTTTTAGCGTAGTACTTTGCAGCCCTTAAGAAACCCATCCTTAGAGAGACAAATAGCGAGGGAAGCGTATTTCCTTAAGGGAGGAATGGCAAGAACTGTTGAGCTGTTGGAAATTTTACTGCCTGATTTCCGTTAACAGACTAATGGAATTTTGTTGGAACCCACAGAGAAAAATGCCCCCAGTGGATGGGCCGTGGGTTCAAAGATTGACGCCGGGCACCGGTTGCCCTGGCGATTAATGACACATGTACTAGATGGCAGAAAATGTTTGTGTCCCCACAACCAATTTCGCCAGCGTCTGTGAAGATTATAGCCTTCTTCTTATATTAGTCAAGAGTTGGACGCTGTCTATAACAAGGAATCAGCCGCCGTGATATCAAGGACCTTGCTTTGAAGTTATCATAAGACATTGAGATATTTTGAAATATTGTTGATTTGGCGAGGCGTGCAAGAGATACACAGAGACACAGTTCAAACCGGTTTGCCGCCCTGATCTATTGTCTTGTACCTTACACCACAAGACCTGAAACAAGCCTACTACAATAGGAATACAATGCCGTTCAACATCCCTGCTCCAGTGCCATTGAAGAAGATTGCGCTCGCATCGGTGAGTGGAAGGGACCCAACTGCGGTACCACCTAGAGCAAGCTCTGGCATCGACCTTATAAGCCATTCCAAGAGAGCAAAGCTGAACAATGTTTCACAGACCCCGGACCCTGGGAATATGTCTGTTGTTGCAGATAAAAAGGATGAGAAATTGATTGCAGATCGATTGAAACATTATGCTCTTGACTATCCTGACGATTACGAGGAGTATAAAAAGAAAATCCTGGATAACCAATCTAGGTGGTTTTCAAGGTCTAAGGCAAGACATTTAAACTTGCCAGAGGAGCTCCCCTATAGCACTGAGACACATAAAGATCAGGCAAGATATTTGTCTCATGTCTTAGTCCACTTGTACATTGCCATCAAATCAATGGACCTTGAAGGATACGTTAGAATATCTACAAAGGATCTTATTGCCGTGAAGAATGATATCGAGCTCGCTTTGGACACAGACTTCTTCAACGCCGACATGACATTCGAAGTTGAAGAGCAGGATGGCGAAGAAGCAGATGATGAGGATGATGAAGTGAAGTCTTCAGGTGTCATTGGTAAAGTCCTGCCAAGATCTGCTACAATTGTGTCCGTGAACCATTGGACTAATGAGCTGAAGAGCTGCTTAAAGATGAAGTTTGACATACCGCTGACATTGAGATCTTCATTGGCTAGAGTATACTACTTCTTGTGCTTGTCTCGTGGTCAAAGCATCCATTTGTCGATGTTCATCGACATCTTTATCAAACTTACAGAGAAGTATGAAGATGTTCTCGTTGAAAACAAATTATTGGAATTGGACCATATACAATTGCTTGATTTCTATACCCAGTTCTTCGCAGACCCGAGCTCCAATTATGAGATCTATAACCCTCAAGTTAGTGAATCTGATAAAGAAACATTCAATCTGATGTTGAAATTATCTCTTCATTCCAATCCATTCTTCAAACCTTGTTCAATGCCGGAGATTTTTGAGTGGTCAATACAGAGGTTCCACGTCAGAACAGCGTATCTGTGTACTCCAATCTTATCACGTACTCTTCCTGTCCATTTCAACGAAGATGGATCTGTGATGTCTTACATCAATGCCATTTTCCATCTTTGGACCAACTTATCACCAAATAAGACAAGACCAGAGAGTAATTACTTTTATCTTCTAAACAGAATCTCTCAGAAGGCCTACAGGTTGATCTCTTCAGGCAAATTATCTTATGAGAGACTTTCAAAATTTGGTATCCTCACTGATATCCAAATGGATTTTATCTTGAATCGAATCCAGAGAAATTTGAGAACGGAGTTCCAAGACCAATCTTATTCGAAAGTTGCTGGCCTATTGGTGTCTTCTATAACGCCGCAAAATTTTGATGATCTTTTCAAAAAGTTCAAAACCCTGTTGAACTCTCTGGAGACGTTTGTTCACCCTTCTAATTTCGGTTCTTGGTCCTCACTGATTGCCAAATTCTGTCATAGATTCGTCTTTACATACCACGAGAGAGTCATGTCAGAGAAGGAAAAGGATTGTAAGCTCCCGGATGATATGAAGCTGACTAAGGACATGAATGGGAAGATTGTAGATGCCTTCAGTGATTTAGTCCTGTTGGGTTCTCAGGCAAAGAAGGACTCCATCTCGAACTACTATGTATCCACCATTGGATATCTTGGAGATATCGCAGCATCTTGTAATAGTTCATTTACTGATAAGATCTTGCTTGATGTCTATGATTCTTTGACTGACCAATTCATTGACTCTTCTCACAGAATCGTCGTTTCATTGAAACAATTCACCGAGTTATCAAGATTCATTGTGTATGATCCAATATATAGGATCCATATCGTGCAGTTGCTAAACTTGATGATCAACAAGATCGGCACCAATGATCTGAATTTGTCAAATCATGTTATGAATACATTTGTCTCATTGATATCGATCATTCCTATCCAAATCATTGCCACAGATGCTGACTTTGTGTCATTCGAATCAACCACTCTGAACTTCATTCAAGAGCACCTCCAGTTTATCAAGATGTATCCTGGTGAAGGATATCAGCCATCTCAAGATGAGATCAATGCCGCGTTCAAGGCTTCTACAATGGGATTCAGAGATACGGTTAGACAATTCACAGAACGTCTGTTCCTTTTACTCGAGGCTGATTTGGATGAGAAGTTCAACTTCAAGGTAACTCAAGTAGTTTTAATCTTCACAGAGT
Organism: Williopsis mrakii; assembly: GCA_003706445.3. Classification (NCBI taxonomy): domain Eukaryota; kingdom Fungi; phylum Ascomycota; class Saccharomycetes; order Phaffomycetales; family Wickerhamomycetaceae; genus Williopsis; species Williopsis mrakii. The sequence continues at coordinate 66,832 of PPLH03000039.1, forward strand.
CTCTCTCTGATGAACTTTTCAATGACATGGCTTGTCTTGTCCACAATCAGTTGTTGGAAGGTGATTTTGAAGAAATCACCCATAATGCACCAATATTCGCAAACATTGTCGCTGCTATGGTGAGAAGAGATAATTCATTAGCTCAGAAGTTCTTCAATGACCTCGAAAGATTGATCAGATTTGAAATCGAACAAGGCGCGGGATCAGTGAGAAACAATACAGCCTATGTTTTAGACAGTGATATGAAACTTGAATTGTACTTGATTATCATCAGTGAGGTCATCAGCGTTTCGAATGAGACTTTGGTTGATTTCCATAAGCAGGTCTTGAAATTGATCAAGTTGGTCCATGAGGAGATTACAAATCCATCTTTGGCCAGTGTCACTTCGTATGTTGTTCATAAGACCTTGAAGAACTTGTCAAGCATTAAGATTAAGGAAAGCAGACTCTTGAAACACTCACCTACTCTTGAGAACTATTCTGAGGCCTGGGGTGGTTTTCAGTTTGATGAGAAGAGATTTGATAAGGAAAACTTGGACTTCGAATGGTACGTGCCAACGATTACAGAGGTTCGCTGCGCGGTTGATATCTTCGAAAACGTTGTTCTAATGTGTCTCACCGAGCTGGATGAAATTATTGGTAGACAGTCAGTACCCGATTTACCAGTCATTGATGAACTGATCAAGAACTTCGCATTCCTTGGGACCGCATTGTCAGGCATCAGCATCTTGTTCGATCCAGATTTTAACAACTCCGCCGATAACCATAACTTTGACAACACAAGCCTTGCTCATAGGCTCCTGATCCTTCGTTCTTTAAGATCTTCTAAGAGTGATGGTCATGAGCTTAACATCGATATCGAGCAGATCACTGAAAAGGATGATGATCCAGAGGTCTTAGCGGATGCTACTATCCCAGATGCGAATTGCATCGACATCCCATTACAGGCCGACCCAGCTGCTATGAGTAACTTTGACGGCGAATTTATGGTTTTCGAAGATGACATTGCAAGCTCAAGACTTCTGACTCCTTCTGATGATCACGAAAGTGATTTGACATCTGTTATGAATCCTTCAATTGCTTTCAGAAAGGGTAAGATTTACAGCTGTAACTACTTTTTTGGCTCTACTGCTAGCGAGAAAAAGAACTCTTTCGACTACAATCATCTTCACTCTTTGAGAAGTATAGTTGCTCAAGAGTTGCACAAGATCTTCCTCTTCCTCAAGTCCCAAAAGTCTGAGAATGTGAATTTGTTCCAGCCATTCCTTATTCTTTTGAAGACCTATTTTTCTGATGTCGGCAAGGAATCATCTTATGATGTTGATGATCAGTTGTTTATTGATTACACTTTCCTCAAGAGGGTTCAATCCATGGGTAACTACAAGAAGCCATTCACAAGAACAACCTTAGGTGCTCGTATTGAGAAATATCATAGGCAAAGAGTTATTCTTCACTCTACGAACAGATTCCCTTCGAAACTGGACAAGATATTACTTTCTGATTTGATGGAATTGGCCACATCTGCCTATGAAACTACCAGTAACGCAGCTTTCAGCGCACTGACGCAGACAATGAGAAAAATTATTGGTTCTTATTCTCTTATTCTCAAGTCCTTATTGACTCAGGCCACGGAGTATCTCGCAACTAATAACTACAAGCGTCTGGAGTCCACATTAAAAATGTTCTTGTTGAGTAAAGTTGCTAATAAGATTGGCGGCGACTACAAGAATTTGAAGGACATCATTTCCATGTTTGACAAATGTGCTAAATGTGAAAATCATGAAGTTAGCCGACTTGCAAAAAACTTGTTGATCGCAAAGTCGGACTCAATCAAAGTTCCATCTGCTGTTGCCATCTTCAATGAGAGGGGAATTGATTCTGCAATCAGACCCCCGGATAAATGCATCGACCTTGAGATTAATGCTGTGAGAACCGCAAAGGACAAGAGAAGAGAGGAATACATCCAACAATTGGGCGAATTGCAAGAGTTTCTACTGACTCTCACTCACGACAATTCACATTGGCAACATACATTTGCATATCTCAACTATCTCACGAATCTTCAAGAGTATTTCGAGATAAAGACGTCGCCTGAGGTTTTGAAGCTACTTGCAACCCAAGCAAAAGGTCATCCCAGTCTTGTTAGACATTGCGTGAAATGGTTTTCCAAGATGGTTGACAAAGTGATGCATTTAGCCACATACGGCTACGATCTCAGAAGTACCTTTGAATTGAACTATTTGAGACCTGGTATGGTTGAAATTGACACCTCTGATAACTTTCAGCTGAAGTTTGAGGCTGAAATGAAGAACTTTGAGACTCCAAGCTTCTTCTTTGATGGAAGAATGTCATCTGGTTGGTTATTTTGGGGAAAGAGGTTGGCCGCGCTAACCACACAAAAGTCATTTGAGTTTATCACTTTGAGTAAGGAGGATGCAGCATCTTTGGCTGAATTTGGTTCTATCATTGAAAAAAAATGGTTATCCGATGTCTTGAAATCCGTGACCATTGACAACGAGAGCAAGGCTATCTTTCAGGTCTCCGATGTTTCTCTGATTGTTGCAGTTATTCAATTACTTGAATTTGGATTCACATCTATCAAGTACCAAGATATCTTAGACATTTTGGACGATATCTATGACAAAGAAGACAAGGCTAGTATTATACTCGCCGCTGAGATCGTTTGTGCATTGTTTATTGCTACGGTTCATACCAGAGAAGAGAACATAGCACTCAGAGACGTTTATCTTGACAAATTTTTAGACCGTATTTTATTTTCGGACCTGAATCCTGAATCCTCTGGTGTCTGGAGTATTGTTTGCTGGTGGATACCAAGTAGAATTGACTTCAGAAGAGTACCTCTTCTCCATAAGAAGTTGATGACTGTGAATTCTATGATTGATCCTTCTGAAAATGCCCTCATCCAGTCTTCCCGACTCTTGTTGACAAGAAGTTACATCTCGAATCTTGGCTGGGAGCTTCAGAATCCAGAAGATATTTTGCTATCTTTGGACTTTGCACATCCTTATAGGGCAGTTCGTTTCCAAATGGGAGGTCTCCTAGCTGTTTTGTCTATAGCTATGAGCCATGAATCGTTTTCCAGTTGTCAGGAATTTTTGAAAGCCCAAGAGAGCCAGGAGCTGGGCGCTATTTCCTTTCAACATCCTCCTATTTTTGATGAGCAAATCAAAAAGTTCTTCAGAGAGATTGAATCGAAGAGAGCTGGGATTGAAAACCTGACACCTCAAGAAGCCATGAATTCAGATTATTACTATTTGTCAACGAGTCTGCTTGCTTGGCTACTCAATGCGAAGACATCACCTTTTGTTCAGGAGATAGTTCCATATGTTAAGGATTATCTTATTCCAATAGTCATGCACCTTGACAGCTACAGAGATCTGTGCAAGCTTGGCCAAATCCAGTTAGAGCCTATGTTCAGAGACTTTGCTAAAGATATCCGTTACAGACCTGAGCAACTGGCTGATATTTTGGAGATTACAACATATCCGTACAACTCTGTCCATCAGCTTCGTCATCAACTAACTTTTATCGAGAATCTTTTCTCTCGTCAGCTGTTGATTTTATCTCCCAGACAGAAAATTCAGTTAATCTCACGTGTTGACGAATTACTTTTCCACTCCTCTGTTGAAGTCAGGTCTAAGGCAGCAGATGTTCTTGCTGGTATTATCCACAACTCCAAAGACCTGGATGCTGTTGATCAATTCGTTGAAAGATACAAAAAGATCCTATCGAAAAGAGGAAACAAGAAGCATATGTCGAATGAAAATTTAATCAAGCTTCACGGCGCAGCTATCGGATTAGGTGCGCTGATTTCTGCATTCCCATACACTTCTCCACCTCCTAGATGGATGCCTGACCAAATTGTCGCTCTTGCGAGAGTTTCTTCTTATCCCGGCGTTGTTGGTAAGTCTGCAAAGGACATTTTAAGTAACTTCAAGAAGTTGCGAGCAGATACCTGGCACATTGATCGTCAATCCTTCACAGAGAGCCAGTTGGAGGATCTAGAAGGTGTTTTGTGGAGAAGTTACTTCGCCTGATGACAATATATCGTTTTGATTTTCCTTACATTTTTGAAAAGCTATACAAATGAACTTTATGTTGAGAAGTTATTAAACATGTGTAGTTCTTTTTCTCTTGTCCATCCCGTTCAAAGCACCAGAAATAGTAGCTGGAGCACTTGATAGAGCACCAGTAACCGGAGCAAACTTGAAATTGGAGTTTTTGTTATGACGATTGTCACGTTTACCATCAGCGCTAGAGTTGTACTTGTCACTGCTGTAGCTCTGTGGCTGATGAGCACCAGCAAGACGTTCGTTACGGTCAGAGAGGTTTTGAGCCTTATCAGCAAGTGAAAGAGCAAGTTCTTGCAATTTGGTGAGTTCCACGCCCTTGGTGAAAATGATAGAATTAGAAACTTGATCCAAGCCAGCAGCAATTTCTTCAGAGAAGATCATCTTAGAGACCACAGCAGACACCTTGGACTCTGGAAGCTCAAAGAGTTGAGAAAGCTTAGCAATCGAAAGCTTAGAATAAAAGGATTTGAATTGGAACAAGAAAGTTCTCAAACCTTCAACTTGGATCTTCTCTTTGATCATCTCCTTAATAGCATCTGACTCTGGGAACAAGTTCCAGATCTTGATAGAGACAAGAAGTTCAACAGCCTTCTTCCATTCACCAGATTGAAGACTCTTAGCAGCATGCATAATATAATCTCTGGTACCTTCTGGTGGGCCTTGGAATGTTTGTCTCTCATGAAACTCCAGGAAACGTCTAAAGGATCTTGTTTGTAATCTCTTCTTAGCATCCGCAGAAGAGCCCAACTGAGCGTATTGTGGAATTTCGATCAATAAGGAAGAAGTTAGGAACACAGATTCCATGAGTTCCAAGTTGATATGCGTGTGGAATGGCAAAACGCGCTGTTTTTCAGCAGCAGGCGTCTGGTTTGTGAATCTCTGAGTGCTCTGACCCAACAATTCTCTATGACGTTGAGAAGTGGCAATCTCCTGGAGAGCCTGATGAGCCTCTTGGATGAGGCCATTTCTGAAGGCACAAAGTCCGAGTTGAACCAAAGCTCTGTTGAACAAGATCTGTAACGCTGGGTCGGATGTATGGATTGCGGATTGCAAATGGGACATCAAGAACATATCTCTAGCCTTGAAGTACTTGTTGTTGAATGCATAGTAGTAAATGTGACAAAGCATAGCCTTCTTTCTGTAAGCTGCGTTTGATTGCCTGTACAACACTGAAGCCAACGTATCCAATAATCTGTCAGTATAATCTTCAGAGTCAGAATATGTGATGATATAAGATTGTTGAATCAATTGCGCAGCAGCAAGAGACTCATTGATCTTTATGAGAGATGACTTCTTGAAGTAAATGTGATCAATTCTTCTGGAAACGATTCTCGCTATTTGATCACCAGCAGTATCAGCGATTTGAGACTCTGGAATCACAGCCTCAGAGTACAATTGGGCTCTGATGATGGTGTTGTAAATAGCTTGTTCGTCTTTGAGACGGTCAATGTATTCCGTGGTGTGTGGGTCGATCACTTGTAAAGAACGAATGAACTCATCGTCCAATCTCTCGACAAAGGAAACAACTGAACCAAGGATCTCACGAACGCCTTGGGCGTTTGGTTTTGGTGGTTGCTCAACGTCATCAAGGGCCTCAGTGGTCTCTAAGACACGGTAGGTCTCCTTGTTTTGCTCCAACACTTCAAACAGAGTGTTAATATCCTTAGCGGTTTTGTTCCATTGATCCAACGGCATGTAGGTCATGTTGCTGGCACTGTCGAATCTCAATGGAATCAACATCAAGAGCACAATGATTCTCTCATAAGCGGAAGTCGTAGATTCAACCAAGCCTTCCAATGTCTTTATGTTTTCATAGACGTCAACGTTCTTCTTACCTCTACTTTCAGCGACGGCCTTATAAGCGGTAAATAGACCAGCATTAACAACAGTTTTAGTTTCAACAGCCGGAGTAGCCCTGGAAGAGCCAATAGCAAGGGCATCATCGTTCTGAAATGCATCTGGATCAGCTCTGAATGCATCGACAAGGGTCTGTTTCTCACGGATACTCTTCTTTACTCTTTGTCTCACAGCGTTGAAAGCCTTAGCGACAGAGGCGTTGAGCTTCTTCTTAGAGCTCTTTTCCTCTTGAGAAACGGCAGTAATTGTGTCATCCAGTCCGACAACTGCCTTGATATAAAAGCTTGGGGTACCAATGCTTTGTTGCTCTGAACGCACGATGTTTCTAGCAAGCTTTTCAAACTCAGCAAGTACAGAAATCCAGTCATTGGTGTTCTTAGCGCTGTCAATGGCAGCAATGGAAGACTTGATGTCATCCACCAATTTGTCCTTAGCAGACTTGACAACCTTCTTGCCCTCATCATCACTGCTTTCTTCATCACTGTCAGGCACAGTAGACTTCTTCAAGAAGTAAGCTGGACCACGACCAAAGCCGCCGTCGTCACTGTCGCTCTCTTCACTCTCACTCTCGTTACCAAACACAGAATCATCGCTAAGATCCTCTTCTTCCTGCTCCTCCTCAGAGGAGACAAGCTCCTCTTCGGATGAGGAAAGCAATTCTTCTTCGGACGAAGAGTACTCGGAGTCTGATGCACCGCCCTGGAAGAAACGACTAGCCATTTGTATCTGGTTGTCCTTTTAACCCTCTTTACGCCGTCACTTATGGGCCTTTTTCGCTTTTTTTTTTCAAACCTCCCGGCGCTGAAAATTTTCGAAGACAGCGTAAATCTTGGAACGCAGATTTGTAAGGGGAAAGGCGTAAATTTGGGCACGGGGGAAGTGCCATACGTGCACATCATGCTGTTTTAATAATGAGATGTTTAATATTGATAAGAGCGTAGTAGATTAATTAAAGTGCAGAATGTCTAGACCGTGCTCCTTCGATTGAAGTATCTCAAAAATTTTCCAATCGCTGAATCCCCCAGGATGATTTCGGCGCTGCCCCTATCAAAAAGTTTTCATGCTCATCGCTCAAGACACAACTGATAAACTCTTATTCATCTTGTCACACTAAGAGGATAACAATTACTCTTAGAGAAACTTAAAGGCCCACAACAGCATGTCAACGGATGCTCCTCAGAAGAGGCCTAAATTATCACAGCTCTGTGAGCTGTGCCATTGTCGTAAAGCCATGATAAAGAGACCAAAGAACCAACAAAAGATCTGTAAGCTATGCTTCTATGACGTCTTTGAAACAGAAATCCATAACACAATCGTCAACGGCAAATTGTTCTACCCTGGGGAAAGAGTTGCTGTTGGTGCTTCTGGTGGTAAAGACTCCACAGTGCTGGCCTACGTCCTAAAACTCCTGAATGAGCGTTATAACTATGGCATTGAAATTGTGCTTTTGAGTATCGACGAAGGAATTATAGGTTATAGAGACGATTCCCTGGCTACAGTAAAGCGTAACCAACAACAGTATCAACTTCCCTTGGAGATTGTATCATACAAGGAACTATATGATTGGACCATGGATGAAATCGTCAGTTATGCGGGGATAAGGAACAGTTGTACCTATTGTGGTGTCTTCAGAAGACAAGCACTGGACAGAGGTGCTGCTAAACTAGAGATCAAGCATGTTGTAACGGGTCATAATGCTGATGATATGGCTGAAACTGTGTTGATGAACCTATTAAGAGGTGATGTTGCCCGTCTGGAGAAATCTACAGCTATCATGACTTCAAGCGCTGGCTCACCCATCAAAAGATCTAAGCCGTTCAAGTACTCGTATCAGAAGGAAATCGTGCTCTATGCGCACTATAAGAAATTGGATTACTTCTCCACAGAGTGCTCGTATGCACCAGAGGCATTTAGAGGTACCGCAAGAGAGCTAATGAAGAACTTGGAATCAATAAGACCAAGTTGTATCATCGATATCATCCACTCTGGAGAGAATTTGGTGCTGAAACAGAAGAAAGAAAGGCAGCAGTTCAGAAAGAACGCGAAGAATGTGAAGAATGAAAAGAAGGCCAAAGATGAAATTGAAGTCAGGGCTGATGGATCTGTGTCACTAAACAAAAATGGTTTCAGAGATGGCAACAGATGTGAGAAATGTGGCTATTTGTCCAGTAATAGGATCTGTAAGGCCTGTATCCTTTTGGAAGGATTGGAATTAAATAGAGCAAAGGTGAGATTGGACAATGATGTCTCTACAGATGGTGCTGCAAAACTGACCAGAGAGCTCGAAGGTTTGACTTTTTAGTTCTATAAGGCCTATTGTTGTTTTATAATTATATCTTCCACAAGATTGCTAATCTAAAGTGAGACCGGAAATCTCAGACTCCAAAGACATTCGTCAATCAGGAGTAGGGTATGGCACTTGTACAGCACAATCTTTCACAGTAAGATCTGCATATCATCAGATAGATTCAAGCATCAGATTTGGGGAATCTCATGGTCGTGAGAGGTGGAATGAAATTGTATTTTTCCTCAACTCCAGTGTAACCCAGAAATAATCATAATGGTAATACGTGACTTCGTCAACCCAAGTTGTAAACACCTAATTACCTCCAGTTTTAAGCGATTTTACGTAGATTTATACGCAATGAGTGAAACAACTATTTTGAAAGGAGATACCTGGTATTCTTCACCACTGGGTTATGCAAATCGCCTGTCCAGAAAGAGCTCGAGACTGGTGCACGGAATATTTTCGGGGAACGACCATGAACTTGAGCAAAATGTTGAGACTTCACGATTATGGTTACCAATGCTGCGCTGCGCTCTAAACTAATCGGTACAGGAGCTATTCAACCAGAGCTTTGAAAGTCAAAGTACTTCGAATTATGATATCATTGCCGAGCCTTTTAAGGCTAACTCTCATTACCATTTTTCAACAACGATTATTCCAGCTCAGCGCTAAACCTAAGGAAAGTAACGGGACTTTATAATGACTCTTTCTAGTTTGTAAAGATGACGGATTGTCAGTTGAGTAAGCAGTTTTTCGAATGATGTTGGCTCTGTCTCTCAATCGACTCATTGAAGGGGGCATATGATTTGAGGCAAATCAAATTGTCTGGAAAAGATGGGAGATTTGTGCAAGTAATTCCTAATCGCTATGTAACATCTTGAAGAGTCTTGCAACTGCATCATCTTGAACTGTGAGCTGCAATATTTTTAAATTTAGAACAAGACTTTCTGTTTCCTGAGGTCAAGTTACCAGATTCTGAGTGATTCATGCCTAGGCTCATCATTCTTCCTGATTATTTGCTTCAAATCGCGTCAAATTTTCGAAAGCTGAGAAAAGAGTAGTTGTTATCCACCCATCCAGGAAAGAACTCCCATCTGGAAGAGAGAAAAGAAGATTCGCAAAATTTACTCATACATTAGGATTAGAGTAATTTTTCCAAGTATTTGGATCTTGTAAAGCACATGGTCCCTGGAGGACTAGAGGAATAACAGAAGCATCCCAATCACATAAGGACAACATTATTTTGATACCTGTAGCCATTTAGCCATATCAGTGATCATACTGTCTGTGACTTCATGTCCAGCTGGGTATTTGATAGCCTGGAAAGATGAATTGTAATCAATCTGATCTCTGGTATAAAACTGAGTACCCATCTTTTGCAGAAAACTGCTGGAGTATTTTGGAACCACCAATGGGTCATTTTCACCAAAGAGTGCAAGTGTCTTTACACTAGTGCGCCCGTAGTTCTCAAAAACATTCTTATCATCACTGGCTATAATCTGAAACAAGTGCTCAGGGTAATACTTGTCATCGATCTGTTTCTTGACATCATCATATGACCAGCTAAACAGATCTGCCTCACCAAAATTATTTAGTCTGTTCAACATCAATGACGAAAGATCAAAACAACCAACTATAGGAATAGCACCATCCCATAGCTCGGGATACTTGACAACGGATCTTATAGTGGCATGACCACCCATTGACACCCCAGATACGAATTTCTGAACTTTGAACCTTAAGAAAAGAGGTAATGCAGCAGGGAGGTAGTCCACGATCAACTTCAGTTCTTCCACAGCGGCACTGATTGTAGAGAGCATATCTAATCCATGATTAGTGTCACCTTCTGCCCATGTAAGGTTTCTCAGCGGTTCGACAAGTCTCGAACCATGGTTTCTATGGTCCCAGCAGAAGACGATTAATGGAATTTCTTGATCAGCTCTGTAGTACTCACCAAGAACTCTGCGAGCAAGTGGCTCAGTTACTTTTGCAACGCTCTGCTCCCTACCGTGAAGGAGGAATAACAATTTCAAATGACTAGGTTCCATATCCTCATCAAATGGGTTTGGCTTATCTTCACGGTAGTAAGAGTAAACGTTGATACCAGCCATGAAAATAGTTTGCGAGACTACTCTGTCCGCTGGATCAGCATGATAAAAAGCGGCAGCCATCCTTGATCTCTGGGAGATTGATGTCTCCTAGCGGCCAAACAAAATGGTTTTGAATGGACTATAATGTGTGCGTATTGAGTTAATCTCTGACATAAGCACCTCTTGGATTAGGTAATGGTAGGTATACTAAATGGCTGGCTGTTTTTGGCACAAAAATCACTGTTTACCCAATTCAACGGGTTATCCACATAGCAGAAGCAGATATAAAACGCACAGCTGTTGATGAGATCGTTCATCAAATCCCACAGACGTGGTTCCTCGGGTGCCCTGGAAGGAGAAGCCATATCAAGTGCTCTAGACCCTGAGGGACCTATAAGCGGCCATCACAGTTCACAGTCTCTCAATTCATCCCCAGTGAAGAATGTGCTGCCGACATCACCCTCTTTCAACAGGGGTAACAAGCTTCAGAGGCTGTTCCAGAGAGGTAAGGGATCATCTACAAACCTTCTGGTACCTGTTTCACCAAGCAAGGAAACATCATCACTCCCGATGATCAAAGGTACCAGGACACACGAATGGGGCATATCTCCGAGTGATAGGCAGATGGGCACCCCATTGATACCAGAGAGAATCAGTTTTTCCATAGAGAAGTCCTCTTCTGCATCTCTGGACTCCTCTACTGAGGTCAATTACAACGCATCACGAAGTGATGATGGTGACATGCTTCAACTGCCCTTGAACACAGTACTGGAGATCCCAGATAAAATCTCACCGAGAAAGAAGTCGAGTAGTAAAGTCATGAAGAAGAATTTGCACAGAAGGGCTCAGATCATAACCACAGGGTCGCCTATACTTACTAGTGAGATTACGCTTGCTCCACCGATTGACATTGTGCCCATGTTTACAGACTTGAGCCTGAATGACAGTCCTGTGAAGACACGGGGCTCTGATCGTAGACCTTTGAAATCTATCGGTGAGCCTCTGAAGGAAAATAATGATGATCAATATAACTCTGAGTCTGACTCTTCAGAGTTCTCATTTGAGCAGGATAATGGACCAGGTCGTAACAACTCAAAGAGATACTACAAAGATCCGGCTGAGGTTTTGAGAGAACAGCGACATGTGGTTCGTGAGCAAGGTTTCTATTTAAATGACTACATGGATGAAGAATTCGATGAAGAGATGAACTACTTTGATGAAGATGACGATTTCAATGACGATGAAGAGCTGTTCAACAAGAAATACTTCTCCGACGATGAGGAGCCTACGCCCAGAGTGAATTATATAAAGCAGACATCAACAGCGAATGAAGAAGAATTCGAAGCCACAAAAAAGAGATCGTCACCAAAAGATGGCTCTACCGGCGCACTATGGAGATCCTCAAGATCTGTCAAGTATCACCAACTTCCAGTGAACTTGGAACAAGAGTTCAACTCACAAAGATATTCATGGATGTCTGGTGATGAATCTCAAGGCGATCCAAATGGTTCATATGAATCTCTTCTGGATGAGATCAACGGCATTCCAGATGACTACGAATATGAGAACGAGATTCCTCGGAAACGACAATCACCAAAGACAAGATCAAAATCTCTTAACAGCTCGATGAAGTTGCATAAATTTGTGAGAGAAGATGTTCCACAGAATACGAAATTTGAAGCAGGTGAGAAGACTGTCACGCTATTCCACAGATCAAATTCACAAAAATCCACTTCTGAAATAAGCAAACATTTCTCCTATTTAACTCCGAATAACTCTTTCACGTCTCCAAATCCTGGATTCAAAACATCTAATGAAGTTGAACTGTCGCCCATATCTGAAGGTTCTTATGCTGAAGACTCTTCCTCTATTTAGTTCATGATATTTAGGAAAGCTTTTTTAGGAGGAAGTGGAAATCATTGAGTGCAGAGTTATTGCTAATTTCTCTCTGGACTTATATCTGTGACAATTCCAAAGAGGCCAGACTGATATTAGATTTGGATCTCATAAATGTCTCGAAGTCATATGATTCAGAATTTGCATAATCGTAATAGTGATCCATATTTCGTTGCTTCGTCAATTCTTTCTGGAGCGATTGTTCCCTGTCATGGACCCTCTTGACCTTATCCTGCAACTCTTTGATAGCCTTCAGTTTATCAATGTCCTTCTTTTGTTGCTTCATCAATTCGTTACGTCTCCGGATTAAGATAGTTCTCTGTCTCTTCAAATGATCCATCACTTCCTTTGTATTCTTCATCGCATCATCACAAAGTTCCATGACAGACTTACGTTTCGATGTGTACCTCCTTACAGGTTTCTCTGGTGACAAGTGGTATTGGGCCAGAGCTTCGGACGCGATAGCCTCAAACGAGAATCTAGAGGTAGTCGGTGATGGGTTTCCAATTTTCTTGACCTTTGTTATGATAAGTTCATTGTTTGTGTGTTCATCATCACTATCCAGGACAATTGTCTCTTGGAATTCCCCATTATCCATCTCTTTCATGACAGTGTACGACTTCTGTCGAATATATTCGGGTGCTAATCCTTTATCCTTAGATATAATGTTCAAATGACCCAGCTGGGATGCTTGTAAACGGCTAGAGAATACTGTATCAGCAGTATTTGCTGTCGAGGCATGAGAAAATGGTTCAGAAATCTCGGATTCATAACTCGATTCACTCAACAATGGCGATTTTCTCAATCTAAGATTCATACTTCGGGAAATAGAACGAATATTATCGGATTCAATTGTATCCTTCGCGTAGATCTGATGCGGTTGCATGAATGAGTTCAAAGGTTGACTATCGCCTTCGAAGCTGGAACGATCCACAGTATCAATTTTACTAGTGATCTCATCCAATATTATTTGAGGTACCGGTTCGTCATAAATATGTGACTGCGAAGCAATTGTTCGATCCATCTCTTCAATCTGTCTATCTGTCAACGTCAAGTGACCGCCAGCGCTGATGATTAAGTCACGAAGGTCAATTAGTTGTGTGGATTCACTGGTGGAGACGGTTTCCTCTGCTGAGGCTCGAGAGGATTGGGCAGATCCGTGGACGGATCCTTGATCTTCTTTATATTGACCTGGTGTTAACACAGAATACACGGAGCTCTCTGAGCGTTGCAGTGACTGAGCAGACTCTTGAATCGAATTCGGAAGAGAGTACTGTGAAGAGGCAGGTGATTCTTCTCTCGTGTTAAGCAATGGTTTCCAAAGGCCATACATTTGAGGACTCTGAGGAGGAGAAGAAGGATCTCCAAAAGCTATAGTACCAGATGGATTTCTCATTAAAGGTGGTGGAGGAGTCTTCGAAGTTTCATTCAATGTGGAACCCTCAACAGACAGGGCATCATCCAAAGGCTCGGTAGTTGATTTGGATCGGCGATGACAGTGTGTATATACTACTCCACGACAAGTCGGTGATGCTGATTGTGATGAATGTGTTGCGAAACGTCCGAGTGGATTTTGTGGCCGTTCTGGTGGTAGAATCTCACCCTCATGGAATATCCGTAATCCGGTAGTTGTAGGATTACATATTTCGATGACAGGTAGCAGCGACTTGTGCGAAGGCAATGGCGGTAAATCTTTTGGTAGCAAGTTTTCATCTGCAACTTCTGGCTTCTGTAAAGGTTTCGTTACTTGGGATCTGGGAGGAAAAGAGAATGTTCTGTTCAATTCGTTGTTTAATCTTTTTGCAGTAGGGCTTGGATTAGCAATTTCCTTTTCATTGTCAAAGCTAAATGATTGTGGCCGTAAATGAGTCCTTACTCGCGCATCAAGCTCTGGTATAGTGATCTTTGGCTGTGATTGAGTAGGTTGGATATTCTGTGGTCGAGGAGTTTTTACTTTCTGCTGCAAATACTGGTTATTGATAAAATTCATCTCCAAAGGTTCATAATCCACACCATTAAACACCAATGACGTTGGTCGATTCATTCTTTTACCCTCGCGTGATAAGACAGGCGGCAGACGTACCTCCACTGGAATAGGGATTAACTGTGAGTTCAACTTTGAGTTTGGTCTAATAAAGAGCTTGTTCCTCTGCGGACTTGTTGATACAAGGTCTCTCATGCATTGGCTCACTTCGCATCTGTCATCTCTATTCAAAGTTCTTCCTCTCATAACTTCATGGGACTCGGTATTGAATAAATACTTATGATCAAAACTGTCGTTACTATATTCAGAAACGTCTTCTTTAGCTTCACTCGTGAAAGAATCAACTTCACTGCTTGATTCTTCTTTTTCATAAGATATTTCCGGAAGGTCAAACCTCACTTGGGATGCAGATCCCGTCAGTCGTTTCCTTGATGGTGAGCCTTCTTTCACCATGGAGGATTGCAATAGTTGTCCATCAGCAGCGATGTACATGTTACTCAGAGACGATCTGAGAATCTCATCCGCAGCAATGGACGTTGGTCGTCTCTTATGGGTCTTGTAAGACATTCTGACTATGCGTATCCGTCTTCCACCTCTCTCAATTTTTACACGTTTCTCTCTTTATGATGTGCAAAGTCAAGAATGGCCGATGAGGTCTTTGAAAACTCTAGAAATTGTGTCCAATAAGCCAGTCAAAATAGGATGGTCTTCAAGTACTGCTTGGCTCGCGCAAACCAGTGAACTCAAGTATTGTAGTTTTGACAATTTGAGCAACTAGGGCCTCAGGGTTTTCTCGCGATGCCTCAGTGAGAATGTTTGGGAAGTGGTTGTTTACTTTTTCCCCAAAACGGAACGATTCTTACAATCGTCATGGAAAACACCTTGGGCACATCTGGACGCATAAGCGAGGCAGCACACAATCCTAGTAGCCTCTTGATGTCCTAGATAATAGACTATGGACAGCGACCACGGTTGCATGTTACGATTCTGGGTTGCGCTCGTGTACAACCTCCAGAGAACAGGAATTATACCAGGCAAGACGGATATGCATGTACTACAATGAGAATGACCCAAAACGAGAAAACCATGTTTATAAACTATTGATCAACAACTCACAGAACAACGTTCTTAGCCAACTTGCTCTTGTACGCCGTGATGGTGCTGTCCCATCTGGTAGCAGTCTTGTTCTCAACTACGTAAATGTCCTTTGCAATCTTATCCAAGAGACGGAAATCGTGCGACACGACAACGACACCACCGTTAAAGGCATTAATGGCGTCAGCTAGAGAATCAATAGTTGGAATATCCAAACCGTTAGTAGGCTCGTCCAACAACAAGATGTTTGGAGACTCCAAGGCCAAAAGGGCAAACACAACACGGGAACGTTGACCTTCAGACAAAGTGGCCATTTGAGCTGTTTGACCTTCACCAGTCAAACCGTAGCGACCTAACTGACCTCTCCAGTATTGTAAATCTTGAGAAATGTTGGAGAATTTGTCGCGGACAAACTCCAATGGGGTCTTGGACAAATCCAATTGATCAGCAGAGTGCTGCGAATAGACACCAACTTTAATGTGGGTATGACGAGAAACACGACCAGACTGAGCTTGTAATTGACCAGTCATAATTTTCAACAAGGTGGATTTACCCACACCGTTTGGTCCGACGAGCGCAATTCTGGAATCCATGTCCACACCGAAGCTCAAGTTTTCGTACAAGTTATGTTCTGGGTTACCATCGTAGGCAAAAGAGATATCATCAAAGGACAAAACTGGGGGTGGCAACTTCTCGACATCTGGGAATCTGAAAGTGAACACTCTGTCTGGGACAACCTTCTCAATTAATCCATCAGCCTCCATCTTATCCAAGATCTTCTGTCTAGATTTCGCTTGACGCACCAAGTTCGCATAAGTACCAGCAGAAGCAATGAACTTCTTAATATGTGCAATTTCTTCTTGTTGTTTGTTATAAGACTTCATTTGGTTAGTCTCCAATTCAGATCTGGTCTTAATGTAAGAATCGTAGTTACCACCATATGAGGTCAATTTCTGCATTCTCATATCGATCATGTTCGTACAGACACCATTCAAGAAATCTTGTGAGTGAGACACCAACACGAGGATACGGTCAAATCTCTTCAAATATTCTTCTAACCAAACACAGGCCTCTAAATCCAAGTGCGCAGTTGGGTCATCCAACAGTAGCAAAGTTGGTTTCACGAAAAGAGCCTTGGCCAATGCGACACGCATCTTCCAACCACCAGACATGTCTTTAGTCTTTTTCGTAATGGTATTTTTATTGAAACCCAAACCAGTTAAGATAACAGCAGCTCTGGATTCAAAAGTGGCAGGATCCATAGAATCGATCTTTTCATACAAACCATCCAAGATTGGAGACTCAGGGCCTTCTTCCTCAATGATCTTTTCAACTTGGTCCTCCAATCTCTTGAGCTCATGCTCGGCTTCACGCACCACATACTCCAACGCAGAGTACTCAGAAGGTTCAGCTGGCTCATTCAGCAAGTAGATATCGATGCTTTCCGGGATTGGGTACTCTCTAGCAGCAATAGCATTTAACAAAGTTGACTTACCGCAACCGTTCTCACCTAAGAGACCATAACGACGACCATAGTTCAATTCCAAAACAGAATCTTGAAGTAACACCTTACCGTGGAAGAGCAATGACACAGAAGAAACTTTAATATCTCTTGATGTCTCCAAAGAGTCCAGGACACCGGTGGTGACACGATCAGAGATACCATCTTTATCCTGTTGCAGTTTCAGCTTCAAGATTTCTTCAGCCGTAGCATCGGCCTGCTCCTGAGTGGACTTATCCTTCTTGACCTTTTTACCAGCTGCAGCCTTTTTGGCGTCTCTCTTGGCTTTGGATGCAGAAACAGCCATTTCTTCTATATGATCTTTTACTTTTTTGGGTTGAAGAAGGTTCCAAATCCGCAAACATTTTTTTTTTCTTTCTATGGCGGCCCATCGAAGAAAAATTTCAACGGTTGTTGCGCGTACCTGAAATGTTCCTATGAGGGCCGGGTAACGAGAGGTCTTTTGTAGGAGATGTGCGGTTCTGACATAATTGTATAGTGATTGCTCTTAAGTTGTTACCTGTAACCTGGTTCCTACATCTTCCCCAAGGATCCATGCATTCATAAAAGGTCATCCAGGAAGGCCTCATCGGGCTTCAACTGTAGAGGTGTGTGAGACTCCAAGGGCGTTTTTTCTCCTTCATTAGAGGCTTTCTTTAGTGGGATCGCCATTAGAATATCCAGATCATCATTTGGATTAACTAGAGTCTTTTCTTTATCATACTTGCGATCCACAAACTTTAAATTCAGCAACTCATCCTTTGTCATCTCTCCCAGGGTTTTCCTTTTGATGCCAAGATCAATATCTCTGGTGCTGAGCTTCTTAAAATCAAGCTGTGATATCAATTCATCGTCGTTATCCAACCCTTCGATTGTAAGTTCCTCTTTATACCTCCATTCGTTACCTTGTAACTTCTTCTGCCGTCTTGGTATCACATTACCCTCCTCATCTAATTTCTCAATAACGTTGCCATCTTCATCATACTCCTCATCCCCCTCCTCCTCTTCTTCATCATCATCATCATCACCTTTCACTTTCGAAGCCTTAACGACCTTAGAGTAATCCTTCTTGTGGTGCCTCTTCAACTTGGTTTTATCCTGGTATTTCTTCCTGTTCTCCTGCTTGATGTTGTACTCCATTTTTGGCTGTCGTTATTGTCTATGTAAAGAATGATTTCTATGGCAAGTCCTATGAAGAACAACCAATGATGACTGATGAAAATAAACGTCACACCGTAGGATCTCGTTCAGGCACCTTTCATTTATCTCTATGCCGGCCCTATACAGAAGTGCCAAAGCACACAACGGCGTACCTACAGTTACGCTTATGCGTGCGTCGTAGTAAATTCTGGAACTTTAGCTAAATTTCGCGAATCTCGTCACAAAAGGGGCGTTATTGCTTTTATAGGAGGGACGTTTTGGTTACTACAAGCTAATCCTGTAAAGTATTTTCTGCTGCTTTTACCCCATATCTCTTTCTGAATCTTCTCTTCACGAGATATATACCACGCTGCTACAATACCACGCCGTCAGCTCAAACTTACCGAGTTCTATCATGGTGAATCACCCTCATGGCTCATTTGATGCCACATACATCAACAGCCATCGCAACAGCAAGCTCATGGCTCTGCCAGAACCTTCCCTACCTAGTGGACAGAAACCTGACTTTGGTAACGGATCGAGACAAAGAAATGTTAGGCCTCCGAAGAAATACTCTGGTCAACAGCAACGAGGACACAACAATGGTAATGCCCCAAAAAATGTCCCTAATGGCTTGAGCAAGTCCCAAGAGAACAACAGTAACAGCCACAAGAAGTCTCGTCCACAGCAAAAGAAGAAGACGCAAGATCAACAGAAAAAGAAATCACAACCAAAGACCACCAAATCCCCTCTGTCTTCTCCTCAGGTGCCACAAGCTCCTATCAACTATGTCCAGAACTACGCATATGGTTCTGCACCAACTCTGGTCGCTGCACCACAGAGATCTGTTGGATCCTTACCTCTGGTCGGAGGGTCCACATTTATGGCTTCTCCTGACCCAAGCGTGTTATCCAAACCAAGTTTCTTGTGATTTCCCTGTGCCTTTTGTATCTCATTGTTTTTCTTCAGCCTTGATATCCTTTCCATGTCATAGTCCCACTGTCCATGTTGACAACTTGGTTATTTGTTCTTCTTTTTGGTTTATTTATGTCTCATTGTTACACACATAAACTGGGTCTAAGATCCTCATTTCAAACAAGCATCTTTCATTTGCTATACATTTATGTTACATGCTGCTTCAAACTTGCAAAACGTATTCCCATTTGGCTGTTCCACATACCAATAAAAGGGGTCTTACTATCCACAAATAACAATTGATTATTCGGTCTTATTTTGTCAGCTGTTTACAATGGTCTTGCTCTAAGTGGATGAGTCTCTTAATTGGATCGATGAAGCTGTACAGAGCGCATGAGATACAGTGACGACTCCCTGTTTCAGGACGCCTGCCAGATGGCACCGAGATTCATCAAATCTTACAGTGATAGGTCATTCAGGTTACCGCGATATGAAATGCACGACTGCTCATTGCATTGGATATTGTCTCTTTTTTATCGATCGATCTTTCTCTTCATTCTCAACTTGATGCGTGAGTGTGGGATTTTATCCAGTCATCTTGTAGAGTTGACAGTTTGAATTCATCCTAAGTGATGACGTAGCTCAGAATCAACTCTGAACTTTATTGGCGTAGCAAAGGCAACTGTCGTTATTCCTACACTATAATGTGGCCATCAGCTTCTGCTTTCATATAAAATAGTTGCCCAATGACATCCTACTCTTCTTTGGCAATTATTCAAGGGAGGCCTATAGATTTAGGATATAATGTGGGGGCTGTCTGACATAACTTTCTCATTCATTATCCAGTTATCTCAACCCTGTGTTCTGTCTTCATGAACTAATAATATACTGTCGAGTTTTGTGCTAAAAGTCTACCGGTTTTCCTCTGCTGGCATCCTTTGAAGTGAAGAAGATTTATATTATTCAGAAAAGATATCACAAGTCTCTCACAAAATGGGTTTCACAATGGTATCCGTCTGGGTTCTTAAACAAGTACTCCTGGTGATAATCCTCAGCATCATAAAAGTTTCTGATAGGCTCAATCTTTGTAGCTATTTTTCCGCCCCACTTTTTTTGGTATTCCTGGGTGACTTTGTTCACCACATCCAAGTCTTCATCAGAATGGGTGAAGATAGCAGAACGGTACTGTGTGCCGACGTCATGCCCTTGTTTATCCACGGTAGTTGGGTCATGGATCCTATAGAAGAAACCAATAATCTCACTCAAAGATAACTTTGTTGGATCATAAGAGATTTGAAGCACTTCAGCAACTGGCTTGCTCGTTAGTACATTGGCGTTTCGATAAGGAAAAGACCAAATGAAACTTACACTGCGTATCACCCTCACACACTCTCTTATAGCTCGGATTTTCGATACTGCCATTGGCAAAACCTACTTTAGTATCAACGAGCCCCTTATCGAGATAATACTTCTTATAAATATGTTCAACTCCCCAGAAGCAACTCGAAGTGGGTTAGTAATTGAGATCCGACTGTGGTCTAAGACGCATGAACATACCCTGCGGCTATGGTGATGAGCTTATGCACACCTGGTGTGTAGATGATAGTTGGAGAGACTGTTGAAAGGCCCATTATAATTGATCTTCGTTAGTCGAAGTGGATTTAACTCCATGAAAGTTGTCGAGATGCCTTCCTTATATCTCGAGTACCTGAACGGCGCCACAGTGAGCGCGATGAGGCTCCTAGCCTTAGACGCACTGTGGGCTCCAGCGATTAGATATAGTAACAGAGGATACTTAACCGATGAGATCTCTTTAGAAGTTCAGTCCATAGCCTTATGCGGGAATATTGCTCTGCTGCTATGATGTGCTGCTGCTTTTCCCTCTCCTGTGCTCTGGAGCCCATAATTATTTGTTAGCTTTTATTTCACAACATTCAACGACTCACTCAAATCTGGCATGAGCCAACAATGACGGCATATCCAGAGTATACATCACAAGAGTTCATCTCCAAAGTGGGTAACACTCCCTTGATCAAGCATGAGTCCCTGTCGGCGCAAATTGGACGCAACATTTTCTTCAAATTGGAATCGACCAATCCAGGGAGATCTATTAAAGATCGTGCTGTAACATATCTATTGGAAGATGCCATCAATGCGGGACTCCCACCTGGTGGGACGCTCTGCGAAGCTACTGCTGGTAATACCGGTATAGCATTGGCGCTCTTGGCCCGCTCCTACGATCCTCCGTATAAAGTGAGATTGTTTGTCCCCGACGTATTGATCCAGGATAAGATCACATTGTTGGAATCCCTTGGGTGCACCGTGGTCAAATGCCGTTCTGACGTTGATGCTAATCACCCAGAGTTCTTCAATACACAGGCAAAGGTGTATGCTAAGGAGCATGAAGGGTGTATCTTTGTGAATCAAATGGATAATACCTCCAACAGAAGGGCACATTTTGAATCTACTGGCCCTGAGATTTGGGAACAATTGGAGGGGAAAATCGACGGATTCATTGCTTCAGCTGGTACCGGTGGTACTTTGGCTGGAGTTAGTTCCTTCTTGAAGATGAAGAACCCAGATGTTGTTTGTTGGGCAGCAGATCGTGATGGATCTGGATTGACCTCATATGTCACATCAAAAGGCAAGAGTTGGGAAGCAGAAGGAATCTCCTTCGTGGAAGGTATCGGTAAGAAATCATTGACTGGACAGATGTATGATATCTTAGATTTAGTGTCTTCCAGTGTCACTATTAGTGATACCGAGACGGTTATCACCGTCTATAAGTTATTCCATGAACAACGGATCTGGATAGGGCCGAGTGCTGGGTTGAATGTTGTGGCGGCTTCTAAATTAGCTTTGACATTGCCAGAAGGTTCTAACGTTGTCACAACCGCTGCAGATGGCCCATGGAACTATGCTTCAAAGCTGTTCAACAAGGAATGGCTACAGGAGAATGGTCACTGGGATGCCATTCCAGAATATCTTCGTCAATACGCCAAGTAGTGCCTTTAGAACTTCAGAACAATCCGTGTTCGGCATGTTCAAAGATTTGCGAAATGGCACTGTCTAAAATGATACAATCTATAAATCCTTCATAAACCTGCCTGTCCTAGTTGTAGACGCGCCGTGTGGAGTTGTAGCCTGCAGATTTGGGCCTCTTGTCCCTGTGGCCCGCACTATCACGTGATTTTGCACAATCAGTGCTGAGCACGCAATCGTGGCTCTCTGTTCACAGTGGTGGGATATAAAAGCAGGGAAAAGGTGTCAAACTTGCCTGCCTACTAGATTTTGACACATAGCTTGTTGACACATTTGTACTCCAATGAGAAATTCGAAGGTGTCCTTTGAGTGTACACTATGGCAATGTCTAAATGAGTCCAGCTGTCTTAACATGTCCTAAAAAAGCACGAAAGGACACGAGTCAATCGGGGTCTGCAAGGCCGCACCTGCACCGGTCTACATCGTCTTCTTCGTCTGCCTTCCAATGTGAATAACTACAGGGACAGAGGACTGTCTGTGAGTCATTCATCAGAGGTATCCTCTCAAACTCGAATCCCCTTCGTACGATGACTGTGCGCCATTCAAATCATCTGTTTGGCTTCGCTCCTGCTGTTTGTGGCGCGCTGGTTTTGTCCCCTTATCTATGACTCTTCTAACCTGTTCGGGTCAGCTGGCCAATAAGCTTCGGTTCTTCTCTCCTTCCTCTGTCCAGCGTTTATGAAGTGGTGACTTCTCCTCACTGTGAATCCCTATAAAGGCTAGGATCTCTCCCTTTTTACCTTCTTTCCTCGTTACCCTCTTCTGTGTACTACAGCGCAAGATGACTATTTCATTTCCAGAATACACTAAAGAAGAGTTCGTGAGTAAGATTGGTAACACACCGCTTATAAAGTGTGAATCACTCTCGAAAGAGATAAAGCGCAATGTCTACTTCAAGGCTGAATATCATAACCCAGGGCAATCGATCAAAGATCGTGCTGTGGTGAATCTATTGGATGACATTATCAAAGGCGGTAAGATTCAACCAGGCGGCACACTCGTTGAGAGCACGGGTGGTAATAGTGGCGTCTCTCTCGGGTTATTGGCCAAATTTTATATGCCACGTTTCAAAGTTGTGTTGTTCGTGCCTGATACTTTGATTGAAGATAAGGTGAAGCTCATGGAGTCTTTAGGCTGCACCGTTGTGAAATGTCCTGCTAATGCTGCTCCTTCTCATCCAGATTGCTTTACTAATGCGGCGAAGATTTACGCAGATGAAACTCCAAACTGCGTGTTTGTGGATCAGATGAATAACTTGTCCAATAGACGTGCTCATTACGAAGGCACAGCGCCAGAGATTTGGAGGGCACTTGATGGTAAAGTTGACGGATTCGCTGCTGCTGCAGGGACAGGTGGTACTTTTATGGGTATCGCTTCATATTTCAAAGATCAGAGCGGTGGTGAAACGACCTGTTGGTTTGCGGATAAGAGAGGTTCCGGGTTATGCCATTTCATCAAGACGAATGGTGGTAGTTGGGAAACTGAATTATATCCTTCATTCGTCGATGGAATCGGCAAGCATAACTTGACTGGCCAGATGCACGATGCTTTGAAGATTGCTGATGGTGCCGTGACAATCAGTGATACTGAGGCAATAATGACGATTTATAAGTTGATCGATGAACAAGATTGTTGGATTGGTGCATCTGGTGGATTGAACATCTGTGCTGCTAGCCAGTTGGCATTGACATTACCTGAAGGTTCAAACGTTGTCACCACGGTTGCTGATGGTGCTGACAAGTACGAATCAAAGTTGTTTTCCAAGAGATGGCTCATGGAGAATGGGCATTGGGATGCGATCCCTGAGGGATTGCAGAAGTATGCTACCTATGATCTTTAACATACCTTTATGAAGTGATAATTTGTAGTATATACGTCTGCATAGACTGGTAGCTACTGTCTTTAGTATTTACCCTTTATTTTCCCTATATGATAATTTTTCGGCTGCATGAAGTTGTAGGATTTTTTTTCTCTTGGAATGTGTCATGATATCACCCAAGTAAGAGGAGATTATACTATCCTCATGTAGCCTCCTCATACCCTGGAATTGTGTAGCAAAAATGCTAAAGGTGTCTAATGAGGACAACAGGTCACAGGTCACAGTTTTCTAGCTACAGACTACCACTATGCTGACTGATTCCTGAATCTAATTGGCCCAGGTTCACCATTTAAACGACCCACTTCTTAATAACATAGAACCATCTCTCGTCTTCACAGGGATCTGACCTGAAATTTCTTTTTGACTAAGTTACCCTACCTGTCTGTCAGCGTAAACCTCAGTCTGCTTGCTCTCTAGCTTTCAGTTTTTGCCTCGAGATTCTACGGCAAGTTCCGCTGGGTTCCCCCGAGTTCCACCGACACAACCACAGGCTTCCTGCGTAAATTTCAGCTCAATCTATCTTCATCGGCTCATCAAAAAAAATTTTGCACAGTATAAAGAGGTGATGGGATCACCAAAAAATTTTCTTCTCCTTGCCACTTTTAGATTCCCTGTCCTCACACCGGAAATCATTTTGCATTCCTTCTGAGAAATTTATATTATAAGTCACAATGGTATGTCTCTCATATTTACAGATTTGGTTGGCTGGCGGCCGCTGTCTTTTGAGTTGTATATGAGCTTTGGGTGGAAGATCTTGGGGATGGACCCTTCAAGGTGCGTGGCAAATCTGAAAAAGTCAAAAGCGGCAATGATAATGGGGCAAAAGTAGTCTGTTCAAGTCTTGTCTGCTATTGATTGGATGGCTTGTTCTATGGTGTGGTCACATTTCTTTTTTCTTCCGTCTGTTGCACTCATTTTGCCACTGAAACATTCACCTGTGGAATTTTTTCTGACATGGGGCGCATCTGACCAACTAACTATTTTTCTAAAGAAATGCTAACACAAGTCAACAGGGTAAGGAAAAGTCTCACGTTAACGTCGTCGTCATTGGTCACGTCGATTCTGGTAAGTCCACCACCACCGGTCACTTGATTTACAAGTGTGGTGGTATCGACAAGAGAACTATCGAGAAGTTCGAGAAGGAGGCTGCCGAGTTGGGTAAGG